>QANZ01022632.1:93990-170444 GCA_003254925.1 Chamaecrista fasciculata
TATATATGAGATATGTGCAACGTCTTTTATCTTTAATCATAATTAATATATTTTATAATAATATCTAACATTTCTTATCTTGATTTATCCTAAACATTTTACACAGTCAGATATCCTTTTTAAACCAAAATAATATTTAATATAAAATTGCTCTCAAATTTGCATCACAAACTTTAAAAAAAATAGATTCCAAATATAAGTTTTGGTCATAAGAAAATTCAACTCAAGTGAGTGAACTCACCAAACTAACAACCTATGGTGAGGCAACCTGTGAGTTGATGGGTTTACTCATTGACCCCTAATTTTTGTTTTGGGTAAATTACACAAAAGGGTCATGTGGTTTAGTCTATTTTTAGATAGGGTCCATGTGATTTACTCCGTTAACAAAAAGGGTCCTGAGGTATATTTTTGTCCAAAATTTGACGGAAATCTTAGCTAATATACTATTTTAAAACTCTAACTATTAATTTTTATGCGTTTGACTCCCTATTTGTATGAAATTTGACGGAAATCTTAGCTAAAATACTATTTTAAGATCCTAACAATTACTATGAAACTTTTGTTTTTTGTGTCAAAGTCATTCTCTCATACAAATAGGGAGTCAAACGCATAAAAATTAATAGTTAGGGTCTTAAAATAGTATTTTAGCCAAAATTTCCATCAAATTTTGGACGTAAATATACCTCAGGACCCTTTTTGTTAACTGAGCAAACCACAGGGACCCTATCTGAAAATGGCCAAATCACATGGCTCTTTTGTATAATTTACCATTTCTTTAAGATATAGATACAAAATTTGAGATAGAGAAAAATTTATTTATTATGTTATTTTTTATGATAGTGAAAAATTTAGTTTAAAATTGTTGTTTATTATGTTTAAACTTGGAGTTGAGTGCATCACATATTCACATTCATATTTGTAGTTTCCTTTTATGTAAGTAATGCAATAGTTCAAATGTCTATTAATCTTGACAGTATTGGATGAGTTTGAAAAAAAAGTTACCAATTTGACAATGACAGCAAAATTATTACAATGAAGTTAAAACACCCGTTGTTAGTTACTTAGAAGTTAAGACTTGGAAGGGATAAATTATATATATATATCTGTGTGTGTTGGTATTATAATTAGCCATTAGTTAGGTAATAATAAAACAAAATTATTGCAATGAAGTTAAAACTTACTTGTTTGGCTTGAGACTTATCACATATCTAATAATACAAAGATACACTCACATGCATACCAAAACTTAAACACCAAAACAGTATTTTTATATCTTTTAAGAAAGACACCAAGTCCAAAAGAACCAAAGCGAATGGAAAGAAAGATAGTAAAATTACACTTTGGTATTTTGTTTTATGGACCGGTTTTACTTAGGTACCCTATTCTTTGCACTGTTAACACTTTGGTACCCAAATTTATTTTTCTGCTGAGTTTTGACGGAAAAGTCGCCACGACCATCACGTGCACAGTAAAAACACCCAAATGTCTATTTTTCTCTCATTTTTCACGATTCAAACGACAAAACAATCCAAAATACTCTCTATTCAAATCTTAGTATTTTTCACGATTTTTTAGTGTTTTAGTGTCTGAATCGTGAAAAATGAGAGGAAAATGGACATTTGAGTTTTCTTTACTGTGCACTGAGTGGTCACGTGAAACTTCGCCGTCAAAACTTAATAGAAAAATAAATATGGGTACCAAAGTGTTAACGGCGCAAAGAACAAAATACCAAAATGTCACTTTTGGAAAAATATGGTACCAAGATGTAAAATATCCATAAAACATGGTACCAATATATAATTTACCCTAAATTTAAATTTGAACTATAATACAATTAACTATACAATTAGATTTAGAGTTAATAAGTTCAGTTTTCCAAATTATTCTAAGAAAACTTAAAAAGTTATATAATTGATGTCTAGGATTTAAAATCACATATACCTACGGTATACCCTTAAGATTCACATGCAAGTTAATCATATTTGTAAAGTTTAATCTCCCTCCCCTATGACTTTAAAAAATAATAAAATAGAGCTTTGCTTATATGAATGAACATTTATTATTGGAATTATTTTGACTTTATTTGTCTGAACGTCATTTATTTATTTCACTATATTTAAAAAAATAACTACAACACCCATCATTTTTTTCAAGAGAAAAATAAATAAATAGACTGAACAAATTATTTTATCATTTTATATTAGATTTATTTTATTTTAATTTTTGGCCCAATAGAAAAAATTTATTTATCTAGAGAATTTAACATAAAAAATTAAAAAAAATAAATAATTTCAATCAAGTCAGGTTGACTCAGGTTAACCCACTCAACCCGATCTAATTGACTTTTCTAAAAAATCATGATTGACTTTTCTAAAAAATCACAACTCATCCCAATCTGCTTGGAAAAATCTAAGCTCGATCATAAGTATTGAATTCGATTAAGTTGGTTGAATTGGACCCGATTTTGCACATCCATAGTCATAAGTTTTTATTAATGAATTGTTCAAAATAATTGTTAAGTTACATTGAAGTGGGATATTCATCATTCACCCTAACTCAGTTGTCATAACTTTTTCAATCAATAAAGAAAAGATACATGAAACAATGTTTACATCTGAAAGATTTTTAATTATCTTATTAGTTGTTTATTTTTTGTAAAAAAATGAATTAAATTTTAAAAAAAAAAAAACTAACATATTCATTGAGTGATTATGATACTTTGAATGTGTTAATAATGCTGGACAAATTAAAAATTTAAACACATATAAGAAAAATTAAAAAGATGTAAAGTGTATATACAAAAAAGGAGATTTATCGAAGAAATTATCTTCAGTGATGAAAGATGATTTATTTTTATCTGATTTCCATTATAATCCTGAGCATTTATTGCTAATGAGCGCTCAAAATAGAAAGGTAGACTATTTAAGAGATTGTCAAGATTTGATTAAAAACTCAGTACACAGAATTTGGAGAAATTGATCTAAAAATAACTCTTTTATTGTTTTGACTTGAATAAAACTCTCTTATGAAATACACAATATGATAAACTTTTTAGTGACGAATAAGAAAGGCAAATCAACAAAAATAAATCAACTCAAATAAGTCTTAAATGAAAAGATTGAGCACTAAAAACACCCAAAAATATGACTATATGAGGATACATAAGCATGGAAACTAAACAATAAATCATTTTATATTTACAGGATTGGTGATATACAATGAATTTTGTGATCAACTTCCACAACTCTCTTGGTGCATTATGACTGGTTAGCTTGATCTATTTAACATTGTAGCCGATGAGAAGTAGCCGACCATAAGACAACAACAACCTAATAACATCAATATGTTCACCTCTAGCTACATGATGGAGAGGTTGCAAAAATCGCCATGTAAAATGCAGAAAACCTTCCTTTAAACTTTAGTCATTGTGAAAAAAAAAACTCAGAACTTTTGATTTTGTGCAAATAATCCCTTTTGTTAAGATTTTTATTCAAAAAGATCAAATTTCTTTGCAATTTTATGATTATTATTGTATTTTAAATTGACCCAAAGTCCAAACTGAAGATTAACTATTGTACCAAAAAATAGTTTTTTTTTTAAATTTTTTTAAAACGAAAATTTTAATAAAAAGGATTATTTGTACAAAATTAAAAGTTCAGGTATTTTTGGCACATTAACCAAAATTTAGAAAAGTTTTCTGAAAATTGCACCAACACATATATAACTATTGGAATATAAAAGTTTATCTCTCAACACTGCAGCTTTAATTGATTGTTTTTTCTAAAAAACGAAATTGAGCTAACACATGATAAATGAAATGGAAAAAAAAGCGCCGTATTTTATAATAAAGTCAAATACATGTTTGAGGACTAAATGTTAATCATAATTTAATTTATCTTTTTTTAATACGATAACTCTCTCAAGTTTTGTCATGTGTGACAAACATTTAAATTCGAGTTGATGATTTCTATCTAATATAATCACCTTAAATTTTGTTTTTGGCCAAATTCAATCACCTTAAATTTAATTAAATAGTTAATATATTATAAAAATATTATACTCTTCTTTATAAATATATTAAGGAGTACATAAAATATNAAACCCAATGTTCAAAGCCTACTATCATTGCTACATTTCAAGATGCAACTACAGTATTTTTTAGTTTATCACCAGACACGCATCAGAACTATTGACAACTACAAAAACTCATACTTGCCCATTGATTAATGTTTTTTTAAATAGCATTGTCATTGTCAACTGATGAATTTATTAATTTTAATTTTCTTTACTTCAAAATGTATTAGATGAAGAATCATTATTCAAAATTGGCGTTGAAGTCTTATTATGAAGCAACTAACTAAAGCACAAGCTGAAAACCATTTCCCCGTGCATCTGAGGGGGGCCTAAGCAAGAAATTGTTATGTTCATCATTATGTCATCAAACTCCTGTCGTCTTAATCCTGAATTCAGACTGTGGAGTAAGCACCTAAAGTAGAACCTAAAAATCAAACTCCCGTGCATCGCACGGGTCATAAGCTAGTTCCTATAAAATACTCAAACAATGTAAATCCACAAATTACAATTGAAGTACCTATTTGTGAAAAATGAAAATATTTTTTTTGGCCAAATAAAAACGGAAATCATAAAGTTAAAAATTCATCTAAATTATGGATAAGATGTGCTTGATTCAAGTCATGTAAATTTTTTTTTTGGCTTACATCAAGTCATGTAATTTAAATTACAATTATGAAATTAAAATATGAAGAAACGAAAAAAATAGAATTCATGAAAAAAAAAGTATAAAATATACTTTAAAGTTTCAATTTAAAAAATTTTTCAAATCCCATAATTATAGATTTGTTAAGATCCCGTAATTATTGATATCCATGAAAAAAAACTCAAACACACGCACATTCTCTCTCATGAAACGATAAATATACTATTAAAATTTTTGGCATGAAATGATAAATATTTTGTAGAAAGTTCATGACTTTCTCCTCTATTCTGAATCCAAGGAAACTTCACAAACTCATTGGTGCTCTATTGTAAATTTAAATAAAGTGGCAGTGGAGGGTTGGGATTTCAATAAATCGCAACATGTATATGTATATTGGGTTTCAAGCAGTTCGTTTGTGATTTGAATGGAGATGAAGATGTTATTGTGGGAGAAAGAAGGGTTAGGGTTTCAATAAATTGCAACATGAATTTATATCATGGGTTGCAAGCACTTCGTGTGTGATTTGAATGGAGATAAAGATGTTATTGTGGGAGAAAGAATTTTACCATATATATAATGATGTGTTATGGGAAGAGTAATTGTTGATAATTAATTATCAGTATAAGAAAGTGATTAACTTGATTACATTAGCCCAAATTTATGAAGAAAATAAAAACATGATACAAAAACAAAGCTAAATATAAATGAGAGGGAAGCATATGTCGAAGCTTGGAAATATCAAATTTCCTGATCATGTTTATCAACAAACTTTATACTTCATCAAGTTCTATCAAATTATGATTGGCTATGAAGCAATCCTCCTGTACAAAAATCGCGGAAAACCCAAATAATATTAGCCATTAGAAAGTGTCATCAATTATCAGTTAAAAAAGAAAAAAAGAATTAGCATTGAATGTTAAATACCACAAAGAGTTGTAATGGGTGGGGCTGATTTGACAACGTTGCTTGCTTGATCTGAGAATGCACTCTTCAACTTCGAAGGAAATAGATTTCAGTTGGTAAACTCTAATATATCAACAACGAAATTAGAGAAAGTAAGAACAGTTTTGCTTCGCGCATAGGGCTCTGCTTCCACATTCAAATGCTCATACTGAACCTCAATCGTTGAAACTTGAATGCCAACTGTATAATCATCACAAAATAAAAAAGAAGAAGAAAATACATAAAGAAAAAATCAAAATCAAAACCATAATCATAATCGAAATCAGAGGAAGAAAAAGAAACAGAGTATGTATGTACCAACATCAATTAATTCATTAACAATATCTCTTTTCATTAGAAATTATTTGTATGTGTTTCTGCATATGCAGTAAAAGAAAAACAGTGAAGAAAATAATAACCTCTCTGGCATGAGGAGTTTTAGAATTATTCTGCAAAAAATTTGAAGAAGAACCAAAAGATGATTAGATAACCGAAGAAAAAGAAAAGCATGATAAAAAAAAAAGAGCGAGAAAGTGATTACCATGAAGTTTGGAGATATAATTGTAGAAATTGAAGTTATATGTAATTGTAGATGGAAAATAATAACCTCTCACATGACGGGCTTTAGAATTATTCTGCAAAAAAATTTGAAGAGAATTATTCTGCAAAAAAATTTGAAGAAGAACCAAAAGATGTTTAGATAACTGAAGAAAAAAATTTGATAGGAGCGATAATGAATGAATAGCAATTTCTGCCACTATTTATAAAGTTTTTTGAAATGTCAATCATCATTAATTTGCTATAATAACGAACGTAATTTATGGCATGAACTAATCAATCCGTTTTAAAAAACGTAAGAATTCGTGAAACAAACATATGAATTTTGTTAATGACAATGCCAATGTTTGATCGTGATTCTAGCAATCTGTCTATAGAGAATACCTTTTTTGTAATTTGTTGCTCACAAGTTTGAATAATATACCATATATAAACCGAAATCACATAATTAACATTGATCACCAGTCATTAATTTGTCAATTGTAATCGATGTGATTATTCAAAGTTAATATGTTGCCATATTGAAAACGATGACAGAACCCGTGGGAAGCTGATGTGTGATCAATTAAGAATTACATGACAATTATGATGGACATGTGGACATATAAAGATCATAAAAAATGTTTAATAAAATGATATATGACATGGTGCACAGGGATTGGTCGAAGAGTCATAAAAAGTTTTAATGACAATTTAAGACCTAGTGGCACGTGGCAGGCAAACACCAAATGTGCTCTGCTTTTAGGTTTTTATATATGATTTAAGACCGTCATTATAAATGTGAAAATTGAGGAACTAAATAGTAAATTTTCGCAATTTTTTATTATAACTTATACTTCCATGGGATGTAGGAAACCCTTGGGAGATAGAGCCGTCAAAACGAGTCAAATCTAGTAGGTTGGCTCGTTTAAGACGCTAAATTGGTGAGCTGAATTGAGAAAATTTGGCTCGCCAAAATTTATAACTTGCGTGGGTTAGCTCACTTAATTCACAGGTGGTGCTGAGCTAACTTGAGTGAGTTGGCGAGTTGGTGAGCCAACCCACCTTATTTAAAATATATATTTATATATATAATTGTTTATGTAATGACTAGTTATTAGTATTGAATAGTTATAGTTTTGGTATAGTTTTCATGAATTTTATTAAGAAAGTTAATAAAAAATATTTTTAATTTAAAAAATAAGAAAAATGGGAAAAAAAATAGTGACGGGTGGGTTAAATGAGCTAATCCGGCTCGCCAAGTTAGTGAGTTAGGTTGACAAAACCTAGCTCACTTGAGATTTTTAGCTCGCGTGAGCTGTGGTTCATGACAAGCCAACTCAGTGAGTCGGGCTGACTCGTTTTGATAATTCTATTGGGAGAGCATTTGTAGAGAACATTTGTAGATTTGTTAAAAAACATTGAAGAATATGAGGTTAATATTAGCTATATTAAAATCTTGGAAAGTGAATATAAAATAAATCTGAATCTTTCAGAATCAAATAAAAGAAATATTATTTTTAAATGGAAAACAATTGTTTTGTTCAGAAATATTTTTTTTGTAAAGTAAACTAATGAATGCGCAACTACAACTGAATATAACTTTAAAATAATAATAGACCACAAAAGAAAAATAAAGAAACAATTAAAAATAAAATGGTTTTTTTTTAGTCCACATCAGAGCCATGGCCTTCCATGCTGTCCAGACTATTGACCTAGTCAATGGTGGAAAATCGAAATTCCTTATTATATTAATCTTTGGGGCGATAGAAAAAAAAGGTATGATTTATTTAATTATTTCTGACAAATGTTTTTTTAGGATTTTAATTTATGAAGTATGAATATTGATACAGACTAGCGATGACAACGGATAGAGTACAGGATGACTCTGTCATTATCCGTATTCGTATCCGTTTATTCTAACCAATATCCGTATCATGTTGTTATCCAACGGGTATCCGAAATATCTGAAAAAAAAAATGCATATAGGTAGGATATCCTATTTTATAAATTGGATATATCAAGTACCCGAAATGTAGTATCGATCAACTAAAATAAATAAATGAGATTATTATTGATTTATATTTTAAATGTGTTTTAATATAAAAAATTAAATATAAAATAAAAAAATGATTATATAAAAACATATACAAAAATAATTAATTAAATATAAACAATTATATATAAAATATTAAATTGTATGTAAAATATAAAAATTAAATAAGTAATAAGTATCGGATATCAGGTATTCTAACCATCCGTTGATTTCGGACGGATAGAGAGTATCTGAGGACAATATCCGTATCTACTCAATATTCGAAAATATTTGATTTTTACTATCCGTACAGACATGAGATATGACATGGACACGGATATACTGACACGTTAAATTCTGAAAATTATATAATACGATACGACATATATTTATATATAAATAATTAAAAATTCATAAATTTTGATGAAAACTTAAAAAATTGCAACATCCATTAATAATATATATCATATGTGTCGTTATTTTTTATTATTTGTCATGTTAAAGTAACGAAAAATTAATTTTATATTCTGAAACTTATAAATATGTATCGTGTGGATATCAGACACAGATATGTGTCCGACACGATGACACATCTTTAAGATGAAGTATCCATGCTTTATAGATTTTAATGATAAACTTAATAACAGTTTTTTTTGTTACAATTTAATAACAGTTTTAATAATAAGTGATTAATCCTTAAGTTTTGATTTTTATTCTATTTAAAGATAGTTTTAAATTTGATTTTAAGAATATATTTTTAAGCAAAAAAGAAAATTATTATTTTAGTGTTTTAAACTAAAATTTTTTTAAAGAACTAGATTTTAAGTTGTAACTTACTCCAAAACTAAGAATTTTTTTTCTTTTTTTTAATCAAAAGTTTAGGTGAGTTAGGCTTCGAGAGTTTATCAAAGTTAAGGAATGTCTCTGAACTCTATGAGCACTTACAAAGGTACTTACAGATCGCCTACCAATAAGGTCCTCACATCGACAGTAGAATTCAAACTCACGACCTTGTCAGTAATGAGTTGACTCTTTATCAACTGGATCAATCTTGGTTGACCATTAAAATTGTACTTTGACCTAGTTTTGTTTTTACATCTTTTTTTCAATGGAATTTCCTAATATGTCCACATGATTATTTTACAGATTGCTACTTTCTTCCTTTCCTTCTTGGTCTTTCTGCATAACTCAAGGTGTCAGAAAAAAAAAGCATGTCCTGAATGAAAAACTTGCTTTTTTTAAAAAGAAAAACAGCTTTTCTTTTTTAAGATGAAAAAACGTGATGATATTTTTTTTGTACTTTAAAACAAAAAAAATTATTTTAATTCGAAAAACAATCACAAATTGAGTGCGTGTGCTTTGATTTTTATTCATGTAACAATTAAAAACGGTGAATAACTATATGGAAAATCAATTTCATTATTGGGATTTTGTAATATTTGACAGTTCATATATAAATATTCTTGACACTTTTTTTTTGTGTATTTAAATTCTCCCGGGCAGCTTGATTACTTATTTTTTTATAGCACTTAATTAGTTTGGAGAATGAATCTTTGCACGTGCATTGCAATTCAATATTTATGGTCGTTGAAATATACTCTACATATACATGTAATAAATATGTAAAGATTGCTTTAGAAGAATGTCTAAGTGATAAATGTTATGATTAACGTTTACGACTAAATTATAAGATTTGCATTTAGGGAGCCTACCTGTGCATCAAAGGCTAATGACAAATAAATTCAATAACACAACTCAAATATTATGATAAATAAGATATATATATATATATATAAATATAAATAAGGATCCGTTGAAGTTGACCTAAATATGAAGTTCATAACGTTTCATGGAAATAATATTATTTATTATAAATTTAAACTGCCAAGTTTCAAATATTTGGATGACATGGGCATGCTAACTTGTAACTTCTACCAATACATATATTTAATTGAAGTATCATAATATGTCTTTACAACTATCATATAAAAAATATAACAAAACCAAAGACTTAGAAAAATCTGACCTCTAAACCAAAAAAACAATCAAATGTTTAAACTTACTATGATTAAAAAAATGGTCAAAATCTTATTTTCTTCACTAATATTTATCTTATATTTTATTTTGGTCCATAATTTTTTTCTATTTTGTTTTGATCCTTAATGTTTCACAATAGTTTCATTTTGGTCCTTCACTAATTAATATAGTTATATTTCTCTCGTTTCAATTTCAAATACAACAAAATCATAACTATGAGTTACTCTTGATGAGTTCTTTCTTTAATTTATCCAATTGTAGCCGTCGGCAAATCAGGTCAAATCAAACTTGGAATGAGACATGAAAGTGGGGCCACTCATTTCATGAGGGTGGTCAAATTGTGAAACTTATTAATGACCAAAATAAAACTATTGAGAAACTTTAAAGACTAAACTCATACAAAAAAAATAGTAAGAACCAAAATGGAATATAGGGTAAACATTAGAGACAAAATGAAATTTTAACCAACACAAAATGCTGGCATTTAACATCATTGAATATTGACAACTTCAATTATAGTGGAGGGGCCACCCCACAATGCATAAGGATAATTTGCCTATGAATAAATATAAATAAAGGCAACCATTATGCAATAATTGAAAGATTTACCTGCTATGTTATAGTATTTATTAGCTGTCTGGATTTAATTAGAGATGTTTTAAATCTTCATGGAAGCATTTCCAAGAGCTAGGCATGACATCGTGTTGTTTGACCTCTTTTTTAGGGGGACAAAGAACCCATCTTTTCTCATAAAGGAATTACAATATGTATCAAATATATATAAAAAACTTAGTTGGGGGGTAAATTGGTCATTTCATAAGGTTCCAGAGCTGTACAAACAAATCACATGGCAAGAAGCCATTCTCATGTGGCCACATGCTTGTGGCTCCTATCCCATGTTATATCTTCATGCAAGGGAGAGAGAGGAAGGAGTCAAAGTAATAAATCCTAACTTTAATATCTTTGACTAAAAGTTTAGTTTAATTATAGGAATTAGGAAGCAACCTTAATTAAACTTGATTGTTAAGAAAGCCTTAGTTTCATTTTCCTACTCTTCCTCCTTTTTTCTCTACAAAAACTAGTAATAAATAAGGGGAGAAAAAAAAGGAAAAAAAAAATTATGAAATCTGTTGAAGTTTTGAATTTTATACAAAATTAAGAAGTTGTTGATTGAGATGATAGTGATCTTATTTTTATATAAAAAAGAAAATGCAAGTTTAGATATTGAACAAGATTAAAATACACATTTTAGTCGTCCTTGAAAGATCCAGATAATATATTATTTAGTCCTAGAAAGAGCCAAATGGTATACTACTCTTAGTCCATAAAAAAGGACTAAAATATATATCATTTAGATCTTTCAGAGACTAAACTATATATTTCAATCTTTTAAGGATTAAATTGTCAACTCTGTAATCTTTTAAGAATCAAGTTATTAATTTACTATATCGGAAAGTGTACTACTAGTTTAGAGAACCAATATTTTACACACAATTAGAGCCGTCAAAGTGAGCCAACCCGGCTCACTCGAGCTGGCTCGCCGCGGCTCACGCTAGCTGGCTCACACGAGCCAGAGACCCCAAGCGAGCCAGGTTTTGCCAACCCGGCTCACCAAGTTGGTGAGCCGGGTTGGCTCACCTAACCCACCAACTTTCAATTTTATTTTTTTTTCTCATTTTCAGTTTTTATTTATATTTTTTTTTCCGTTTTTAAATTAAAAATATCAATAAAGCAACTCACAAATAATAGCCCCCAACACCACCGCTCATTTTTTCTCTGGACGGATAGTGGAATGACGACCGTTGAGATTGGGGTTGGCCGATTGGGTGAAGAAATAAGAAGAATTTAGGGTTGGGACTTGGGAAAAGAAAAGAACTCTGAAAGACGAAAGTGAATTATGAAATCTGAAGTAAAAATGAGGAAGAAGCGAAGAGCCTGAAAGATATTTTAGGGTTATAATTTTTAATTTTACAATTTTATTTTATTTTTTTAAAAAAAGGTAGGTTGGCTCACTAACTCACCAGCTCACTCGAACTAGCCCACCACGAGCCGCGAGTTAAGTGAGCCAACCCACTCGAGCTAAAATTTTTGACGAGCCAGATTTTCTCAACCCGACTCGCCAATTTTAGTGAGTTAATCGTTTTGAGGGCTCTACTCACAATATTTCACATGAAAAATCTTATATCTTTATTAAAAAAGGAAAAGAAAAAGATAAAGAAGTGCATGCAAAAGCCTGGCTAATGAAAAAGGTTTTGTCTTTATTTCTCAAGGTGTCCATGTGGTGTCCCCATATTCTAAACAGAATCATAGCTCACTTGGTTCTGGTTTAACAGACCATTTGATTTTTATAATCTTACCCATCCAAACAGTTACAAACGAGAAGAACTACAATTATATTTTGGTCCTTGACAGGTTTTTGTTTTCATTCTTGTCACTCACCATTCAAATCAGTCCTTTCTGCTAATGATTAGTCAATTTTGTTTACAGTTTTAGTGACATGTGATCATTAAATTCCAACCAAACCATAATCAAAGTTAGAGGGCTTTCTCACAGAGGGACTAGCTTGGAAGGATTTCCAATCATCAGGGACCAAAATGAAAATAAAAAAAGTATATATAAATTTTAGGTTTAGAAAAAATGCAAATAGCTCCCTCTAACTATAGTCTAGTTGCAAATAGCTCATTTAACTGTCAAACCTAACAAATAACACCCTTGAATTATGATTTAGTTGCAAATAACCTCCTCAACTATATATCAAACCTATCAAATCCCCTCCTTCAATTGTGGTCTAGTTTCAAATAACCCCTTGAAATTTTAAAATTTAGCATATAACCCCTTGAATTTTTACAGTATTTTGAATTTTAGCATTTTTTAATTGATTTTTCTGAACATTTTAGTAGAGAAGAAAAACTTTAAACGCAATTAAATATGTTTAATTTACATAGAAATAGGATGATAGAATTATGTGTAAAATTAGAGTTTAACTGCAAGATTGTAAAAATTCAATAGGGTATTTTCCAAATCATATATTTCAAGGGAAGTATTTATAACTAGGCCATATATAGTTGAACAACAGTATTTGCTGAATTTGATAGTTTAATCAGGATATTAGTTTTTTTTTTTGTAAACAAAAGTTTAAGTAGGGATAAGTAGCAGTATTTCATTAGGGTCAGGGAATATATACCTCCTCATTTATGAGGATTTATGATAAAAATTTACATATCACCCATCAAATAAGACACTCACATCGATGAAAGGACTCAAACATTTGCCTTTGTGGGAGGTTAGTATTTGCAACTATAGTTAAAGGGGGATATTTGCAATTAGGCTATAGTTAAAGGGGACTACTCGTATTTTTCCCCTTTAGGCTATATTAAAAATGTGAAGAAGAAATATCACAGCATCTTCTTAATTCTCCTTTATAAATGACAAGCATCATCACTTTGTATCCAAAAGAAGCAGAAAACATGGTCTCACTAGAACCTGTTAGAGCCTTTGATGCACCCTCAAGCCCTCGCATTTCATTCTCAGCAGAATTCTATGATGATAATGATGAAAGCAGCTTCATCTCCATCACTCCACAAGCCAGAGATGAAATTAATGGTGATAATGATGATGATGATGCAGAAAGGCAGAAGGAAAGAGCATTATTAATGAATGCAGAATTTGAGTTTCTCTCATGCAATTATGTGAGCAACAACAACAACAAAAACAACACTTTGTTAACAGCTGATGAGCTTTTCTTTGAAGGGAAGATCCTTCCCTTTTGGCAGATGCAGCATTCAGAGAAGAAGCTCCAGAATATCAGTCTCAAATCCAAAGAAGAAGAACAAGAACAAGGAGAAGATGATGAAGAAGATGAAGATGAAGATGTGAAGAAGAAAGATGAAGAGACTACTACAAGATTGAACTTTTTTGTGGATGAGGATCCATCTCCAAGGCCACCTAAATGCACAGTTTTATGGAAAGAATTACTTAAACTGAAGAAGCAACGTGCTTCTTCTTCTTCTTCTTCTTGTTCTTCTGTATCAGTATTAACACCTTCTTCATCTTCATCATCATCTTCTTCTTCAAGCTCAATTTCTGATATGGCTTCCAAAGAAGGAAAGAAGCATAATGTGAAGAGGGTGAAGAAAGGGCTAGAGAGAACAAGATCAGCTAGTATCAGAATTAGACCAATGATCAACATGCCCATTTGCACACACCCACAAGTTAATAATAATAATAAAAGCACCAATGTCTTGCCTCCATTGTTTTCACTTAAGAAAGGAAGATAAGATCAGAGATATGAGGTTTTTGAAGATTAATGTGTGATTGATCATCTGGGTTTTCATGATCTCAAGAGTTCTCAAATAATTAAGTCTATGTCACTTATTTCTTTCATTGATTCTTATTACAGAATGGGTTTTCATTATGGATTATTGTTAGTGTATTTTTTTTGACAGGGTTGGATCTGTCATGAGAAATTACAATGTAAATTTTGGTTTATGATCTAGTCATATATATTGGAGTATTGTGTATGTATTCTCTATGAATCAATTTAGAAGTGTTTTTTTTTTTTTGTGTATTTTTTTTTTCTGGATTGCATATTAGGAAATGGTGGAAGTTGTCACATGGTATACAAGCAGAGCTGTTTAGTCTGAATCCCACATGGGAAGTTCAGAGACAGATCCGATCAGAGAGGACACAATATTAATGAGCTTTAGACGTTTCAATAGAGTGTGATGGACCAGGAATTTAAAGTGTTATGAAGTTTGAAATAATGCAATGAAATTTAATTGCTGTAAATTGTAATTCACTTCTTGTCATTTGAAAGTATCTTGCTTGGATAATATGTATCTATACTATATTATATGTCTGAGACTCTTTTAGTTGGTAAAAAATAATTAAATTAAAAATTAAAAAAATAAGAAATAAACATGTGAAATTTGATAATTGGCTAACTATCTATACTATATTATATGTCTGAGACCTATGAAGCGTGGACACTTCATTTTGAAGGCGTGTCACCGTGTCAGATACGTGTCAGTGTCCGACACCCGTACGACACCGACACGACACATATCCATAAATTTTAGAATATAAATCAATTTTTTTTATAACTTTAACATGACAATAGATATGACATATATTATGAATAAAAATTGTAATTTTTAAATTTTTCATTAAAAATTATGAATATTTAATTATTTATATATATAAATATATGTCGTGTCGTGTCGCGTAAGTTTGAGAGTTTGGCGTGTCGCTGTGTCCGTGTCCGTGTCAGTGTCCATGCGTTATAGTCTGAGACCCTTTTAGTTGGTCAAAAATAATTAAATTAAAAATTAAAAAAATAAGAAATAAACATGTGGAATTTGATAATTGGCTAACTATATAGATAATGGGAGAGAGAAAGTAGTAGATGAGATTTAAGAAAGTGAAAACTTACTATTTGGTCTTTTAATTTTCACACTTCTAATGATTTAGTCCTTGAATAATAGAAATAGAGTACTATTTAGTCACTGAATAATTACAAATGTCAAATCAAAGGTTACATACATATTTCCGTGCCCTAACTAGTTATTATTATCAGGCCAAAATGCATTTTTGGTAACTCTATTTTTGGGGTAGGTTGTCATTCAGCCCTCTATCTTTTTTTTTCTTGCAATTTTAGTCCTAAAAGTTTTTCAAAAGTTTCACCACTCTTTGGTCTCAAACCTTTTTTAGGACTCGATTTGATCTTATTTGTTGATGATTTCAACAGGATAAGAGAAAAAAATCAACAATAACAACTCGTAATTCTAAATTCATCGCATTTTGACTTGAAACAAGAAAGATAAGACCAATTTCACTCATTCGGCCGTGAAATGAGTGACCCACCATACTTTGGAGTCAAATTTAATCTTGTTCGCTGAGGTTCTTATTGGATAGAGAAATAATTCGTCAAAAGCAACACATAACTTTGGACCCATTACATTTGAACTTGAAATGAGAGAAGTATGGTTCAATTGTTGAAAGTAAAAAATGAAATTTTTAAAAAACTTCTAGAATCAAAATAACAAAGAGAAAAAATAGATAAAGGGTTTGACGGTAACCTACCCCTAAGATAAAGAACCAAAGATATTTACTAATATGGTGTCTCATTATTTTTTTCTTTTTTGAGTAATAACAGTTTTTCTCTATCCTCTCTTGAATTGATCCTTTTATTAAAGAGTGAGTTTTGGATTTTAGAAAATATTTGCTATCCTATATAGTAGCTTTTCAATTAGTTGGCCATGTTTGAAGAGTGATAGCTTATGATTCTCAAAGAGATGACTAAGGTGTGTTGCCTTCTTTTGTTGTTATCTTCTTTATCATATAAGAAAGACTAAAAGCAGAGCACATCTCTTGGTTGCCTGCCACGTGTCACTGTAAATTAAATTGTCATAAAAACGTTTTATGACAATTCGACCAATGGTAGCTATCCACGTATTTTCTCATTTTATTTGGTATTTTTATATGATCAATTTATATACACATGTCAATTGTCACACTAAGAGAACCAATCACGTTTTACATATTCGCCACCAAAGCATATAAAAGTTTGACATGTGTATATTACCATTTAAGTCTTCAAAATTTCGTTTAGTATAAATTAAGAATACACATGGGCTATTTATTGTGATTGCATTAGTGTGATCAAGCTGGATCACACAATAACCTATATTTAGAATGATTGTAATATCATATTCAATTAAATCTTCAATTTGGCCAAGTCATAATTTAATCAAATTGATTGGTAGTGAATGCATTTTAAAAACATACCATATCTGATTAATACTGCTAATTAAAAATTGATATTTGCCATAACGATTTTAGCAGTATAAATGTCCCATGATCATTGTTCTGCCAACACCAAAATTACACGCCGTAATATTTTTTCATAACGTGACCTAGAGGTGCCAGTATGATGAACCAAAAGTTTGATCGCGTTTCGGCCATTAATCCTGTCATTCGACCCAACTTCACAATCAAGGTTCGCATTGTTCATTTATGGCACCGGGCATCGTACAGCTATGATAAATCAGCGGATGCAGGCGAGGGCATGATTGAATTTGTGCTTTGTGACAATGAGGTGATTTGTGTTTTATTAATTTGTATATTATATAATATTTTTTCATATCTGTACAGATCCTTATTATACTCTAATGAGTCTGAACATTTAACTGTTTTTTAGAATGGATTAATCGAGGGAGTCATACAGAGCCGTTGTATGAAAAAATTTAGGCGAGAAGTCAAAGAAGGTCAAGTGTACATTATGTCGCAGTTCGGAGTCGGTCACAATACGAGCAATTTTCGTGCTACCCATCACGATTATAGGATCATGTTCCATAAGAGTACTATGGTAGTCAATCAACCCGATGATCCAAGCATTTCTCGATATGGGATTGTCGTCACACCGACTTCGTCCATATTTGATAAGGACACCAACTTAAATCACTTAGTTGGTTAGTAGGTTGTTTTTTTTTTTAGTATAAACATATTAACTTACGTAAGAAATATGTTATCTGATGTATATCTATAAATGCTTGGATCTGTGTTTGGTATTAATCCAGATATCATGGGAAAGTTATGTGGCGTACATTATTTTTCTGATGACAAAGATAATGCCAAGAATCGCATAGTGGTCGACATTCAAGATAAGGAGTGAGATATACTCACATTATATATATATATGTATATATCTTATGGTTCTTCATTCGTATATAATATTATTTGCAATTAAATACTATTTTAGAGATTCTAATTCATATCATTTAATCACTTTTTCTTAGGAAAAACGTCATATCCGTCACACTTTGGGCCCAATTTGCAGATCAAGTTATGCATTATATGTCTAATCACAATGAGGGTCCCATTATTATGGTCGTCCAATGGGCTCGAATCAAAGATTTTAATGGAGTGCGTCAGGTTACAAATTCTTATTATGCAACCCGTGTTCTCATGAATCTTGATATTCCTCTTTTCAAAGAATTCAAGGATTCTCTCGGACCGGATGATCTCATGATTCCGAATTCAACTTCTTCGAAAAATGCTACATCACTCTCTGGTGAATCGGTGGTTCACGTCAATGACCTGTATGAAGCATCCGACCAAACCATTTGTTCTATTATTGCTACCGTACTGAAGGTTGATACTGATTTGGGTTGGTTTTACGAAGCATGCAAAAAGTGCTCTTCAAAAGTCAACCCGTCTGGTCGAGGCTTCCATTATGATAAGTGTTTCCAACTTTATCCGAGTTGCCAAATCAAGTATAGTTTACTACGTGTTCTAAATTTGTGCACATAATTTATAAATCTGATTTTTTCTAATATGATGATTCTATAACACTATATTTCAAAACATGACAGATACAAAGTGCAAATCATGGTGATTGATGATACCGGAACTGCTGTTATAACACTTTTTGATAGAGAATGCGCCAAATTCCTAGACATGACAGCTGAACAATTATGCAAGACTACAAATCAGGTAAATATTAAGTTTACTATTTGATATTTTTCTCCTATTATCAATTATTCTGTAAATCGCGGTAATATTAATATTTGACATTTTTTTTTCCAACTACCAATTTTATTCTGGTAATATCCATATGCAGACGGACGATGATCAGAGCCAAATTCCTAAAATATTTGATCGTTTTTTGGGCAAAAAATTTTTATTCAAGATCAAGGTTAAAGCTTTCTCCCAAAACATGATGCCGTCATTCACTGTCAACAAAATGATTGATCACGAGGATACTATTAAGCGCTATGACATATCATCCACGGTATTAAATTCTAAACGATGTTTTATCATATTAATTATAAAATTAAAAGCATCAATTATATCAATATTAATGGTGGTTAATTCCCGTGGTAATTTCTTCAGGATATCGTTCAAGAAAACACATCTACTGAAAATGATGGCGAGATTAGTGAGAAGGTATAATTTATTAACAATCATTCTAATTTATTTGTTGATATATTAATATATGTATCGATCTAACAAAACATCAACTATATTTTAGGGATCAATTTCTCTAGGTGATGACGATTTGAAGACACCCGAAGTCAGTCGATCAAAGATTGATGTGATCGTTGATAATTCTGTTCCATTCACGGATCTGACTACTTCGCCAGATGATGAGTCTGAACCTTCATTGAAGAGGAACTATTCGGATGATCATTCTATGGGAAAGGAGGTCGGTGAACAGTCAAGCAATAAAATGAAGTTGCTGAAGAAGATAAAGCTAGAGAAGAATTGATGTCTTAATGTGTTGCAAGGTTCCATAGAACTGATGTCTTAATTTGTGTCACATGTTCTTATATTGTTGGTGCTTTTTGTAGTATGTCTTTTTAAGTTGGGTGATATGTTGGGATTTTGACTGTTTGTTGGATTGTGTGGTGTTCCTATGTTTTTTAAATTATATAGTCATTAAGATCTAATTTTAATGTACCAATTAAATATTGAATCTTAATCATTCATGTTGATTAGAGCATTCTGCCTTTTGAACAAAATAATTGTTTATGATTTAATTTTACCCGATGATCGGGGCTTTGAAATTTTAGACTTCAACGCCGAATCAAAACTCATTTTGGTTTGATATAAAATGTAAAATTTGTAGCTTTACGTAAATTAAACATATTTTTGACGGCTGTATCACGTCAAATGTGTTTAGATATGAGTTTTGTAATTTCAAAACTTGAAAATCATAACGATTTTAGTGATCAAAGGTTTTAAAATCAACAAAATAACATTTTTTTATTTTTTTCGTTTGTATTTGATTATTTATATCTAATAATAAATTTATTTTTTTAACCTAATACTTTATAAATACTAATTAAGATATTTTATATAAGAAAGTAAAAAATCAAAGTAAGCATGATACATTTTCATAATTATTTTTTAATAATCATATACTTCGACCTCTTAAAAATATACAAATTGATAATTTAGTTGATTTTTTAAAAAAATTAATCTATATACTAACTGAATATTTTCATTATTAGAAATATGTCAGACACGCTTTAGATATATATATATAAATATATACATATATTTAAACCTATTGCGTTTTTTTTTTCAACTTTCGTTAATAAATCTATTCACTTTAATTGTCATTCATATTACTCATTAAATGACTTTCCATTATTATTAATTTTAAATGTGATTAAATATATTTTGATTATCATAAATAGTTAGATTTGTAAAAGTCAATTCAAATTTGATGATATAAATCTTTGGCAATCAAGTTTTGGTAATCAATTAATCATGATTTGGCAATCAATCAATCAAAATTTGGCAATCAATTAATCACGTGTATTCTTAGCCAAACAAATCATGATTTGCCAATCAATTCACCTACTTTAAATAGTGTATGAATAACAGACATCTTCCTTGGCAATCAATTCATATTATGTAAATTTTATCATTGGTGGCCAATCATACCATATAAATTGCTAATGTAAGATATTCTAGATGATAAATACTTAACTTAATCAGGAAAGGAAAAAAAATAAATACATTACACAAATCGAGATTTTTTGATTTCTTGATTTAAACTATATATATATATGTTTTTTTCCTTCAAAAGTGCATTAATTTGTGTTAAATTGCAGTGTCTGTTAGACTTGCATAATACTATGAAAGGACAAAGAATTTTAAGATAGGAATTTTATTTTAATAATACAAAAAAAAACATGTCTAAATATTTATATTTTTTAAATAATACTATGAATTACTTTATGAATTACTTTATATTTTTAAATTATGTTTTTATTTTTTAAACATGTCTAAATATAATACAGTGAATTACTTTATATTTTCAAATTATGTTTTTATTTTTTAAACAAAGTATAATTTAATAAAAAATATTATTGTAATTATATTTGTATTTTTTAAANGGAAACATTTTATATTCATAAGGTTTACGGCATTAATCATTTATAAGTATCAATTTGTGTGTATATAATAACACACTATTATATTATCAAATTTTCAACTATTAATTCGATAAATAATTAGGGTAATTTTTTTATAAAAATACGCTATATTTTGTAATTTTTTTTCAACGATCAATTTGTGTGTATATAATACCACACTATTTGTCTTTTTATTGGAAGTGTACAATTTTGTTTCTTTGTACTTGAGATGCCTTATTTGTATTAGAGATACCTTCACAATCGAGTAAATATAACGAAGATGCCTTATATAAGTTGCCTATTTCAAGTATGATCTGATTTGCTTTGATCTTCATCATGGTGATTGCAAATTAATTTATGATTTACATATGTATGAAATTTATAAATGTGTCTAGAAAAATCAATTTGCATGTAATCTTGGTAAATTTTGTACCATATCATTAATGGGTTGCTCTATCCCCTCAAAACCAATCAATTTAAATATCCGTGACATTTACGCATAGATGTGGTTCGCATCAGTTGGAATATTCGACAACTTTTTTCTTAGTAGAACTCAGAGGGCGTTCTGTAATTTATGGCGGTGTAGTTTCTCATTCAGCAAGGTATAATAGCAAGCACACGTCTCAATTGCTTACTAAATTTAATTAATTAGTTTGTAATATGTTTGTTTTGTTGCGTACTTTCCAGTGATATTATGACTGCACTATTCCGTTTAGGTGACTATGAGTTACCGAACGATATGATGCACACAATTATGTCATTTATGACGACTGAGGACCTTTATGAAGGCCGAAGGGTGTGCAAAAATTGGGACAATAGTGTTCGTGACAAGGAGTTCGCTCTATTTTATAACAAATTCTCAAAAGCAAATAAAGAATCTCATCTGTTATCAATCGATTGTGGTAATTATCTCGACCCATATAGGATATTTATCACTATATCCAAAAGGTACATTAACAGGGAAAAATGGCAACAGATCATTCCAAGAGTTGGCTTTAATCCATTAGTTAAGTTGTTTGTGTTAGGATCAATTGATGGTTTGATCTGTTTGCAAACTGATCCGAGACATTCCAAGCTTTTCTTTGTTATATGCAATCCTGTCACAGGTCAAACAATCAATGTGAAGCCTCCTACCAATGAAAATGATATTAGTAAGTTTTTTTTTTTTTTGCAATTACTGGTTCGATATGTACATTATTGGTACGATATGTACATACAATTTATCACTGATATATAAATTTATTTTTATTGTATACAGCATTTCTCAAAACGTCCTTTGCATTTAATGCTACTATCAAATCATATGTGATCATATTTATGTGGAATATGTCTGGCATGGAAGATCATTCATGTTTGTCAACGTTCACAACTACTTCACGTGCTTGGTCTCAACCACAAATCTGCCAACAAGATATTAAGGAACTTTTCGAAACCTGTATGCATATCAATGGGAAGAGTTATTGGTTGGCTGAAAGTGTAAACAAAAACAATGGAAGGTATGTGCACATCGTTTGTTTGATGTCGGAAAGAATGAGTTCACTACGTTTGACATGCCTGGTGAAAATAAAAAAAAAGACATGGAAATTGTCGTCAACCGACAACTCACTCAACCCGTTTTGGTGGGGCTCCTTATTATTCGTATGAAGTTTGGCGCTTAGTAGATAAATCAGTCAATACCGGTTGGTGGGAAAGAATTTTAGCACTTAATCCCGTTTCAGCGAACGTAGAATTTATTTGTTACTCGGAAGGAAGATGTGTATTTTCAAACTACTATAGCAAATTATACGACAATGACAGTATGTGTTCTAAAAGAGTTTACTACATTGGTCGTGAAGTTGCTGCAATAATCAAGGAGATACGCGAGAAACTACCATTTAGCTTTTCAATTAACGGCTGTACCAAGTATTGTGGTTCTTTGACTAATTTTTAAATGTGTCTTAAATTCGTGCCCAGGTATTAGGCGCAGCGTGTTTCTGATTCAGTGTTTTTCATGTTAACGCAGTCTTATGACAATGATTTGCTAATAATTTTCTTCCCTAATATTCATACCCTAATTCTTACTTGGGGTTATCCTTATTAATTCTTAGTTTATTATCTAGCTACGTAGGTAGGTAGTTTGGAAATTTAAAATTCTAAATTTAATAAGATAAATCTTTTTAAATTGGTCATAAGGTACGTTTTATAGGCAACTCTAAAAATTTAATCAAACTAAACTTAACTAAAAAAAATTCTTTAAAATAAAATAAATGTGGTATGTGGCCATGTCTGTGCATTTATAATATAGAAGTGAGATGTCATCAAAAAAATAATATAGGATTGAGATGATTTTTACCTAATTAATGTGATTGGACAATGATTATGATTAAATTTGAATATTAAATTTCAAACACGTATATGGAAAAAATTTTTTGATGAATTTGAAAACTTTCAAATATCATAATTAGACATAAACATATTGTAAAATAATAATTATATTAAAATTAAATATAAATGACAGTCTTTTTTAGATACCGTAATTACCATTATAATGAATTGATTATTCATATTGATTGATTTGGTCATTAAAAAAGTATGTATTTTTAATGTAGCGACGGATTATAATCATTGCTATTTAATTTGTAAGAAAATCAAATATCTACCTTTATGTGAATTCAATTTGTAATAAGGTTATATATAGTCTAATTTTCATTGTAATTATTTTCATATGACATTTATTGGAACTAATTTGCATGCTTTATGTGTATTTACATTTGTTAGAATTAATTGTTTTAAAATCATATTTGCCTTCATATATTTCTTACTCTTCTATTGCTTTATTTATTTATTGTTATTGTTGGATAAAATTCTATTTGCTGAATTTTTGACACATTGTTTCACTTTTTTGATAGTTGGAAAAAGCACAAATTATAAACATATATTAAACTCTAAGATTCCACTATAATTTTCTATTATCATATGAAAAATAGTCGTTGAATTTTCCTTTATCGATATTGGTATTCAATGTAAAGTAAAAATTCAGATTTCGCCTAAATTTGGAATAGAAAAAAAAATCATACAGGTCAATAGAAATACAAAAAATAGCGTGCATCTTTCAGGGGAAATAACATTATGGCCTTTAAAATTCCAATTTCAACTTTTGAAAAGTCATATTCCCCAAGAGAAACACAAAACATTATTTATTAATGATCACATATTATTATTGTATTATTATAAATAAATAATCTTAGGAGAAATAAAATGTGAGCTTAAAAATTTCAATTGTAATTATGACAATTTATTTTGATGTAATGATATGTCCACAAATTTAGCATTTTTTAATTAGGTTAGTTTTAAAATTATAAAAAAAACGTAGATTTTCATTACCAGCTATTTCAATACTAACGTATGAATTACTTTATATTTTTAAATTATATTTTTATTTTTAAAAAAATATATATTGTAATAAAAAATGTTATTGTAATTATATTTATATTTTTTAAAAATTAATTTATATAAAAACTAATTTATTTGAATTTATCCAGGTGTAATTTGATAGTTTTGCCGGGTTATTTTATGTTACTGTTTCTAAATTAAATTGAGCAATTTTAGATTAAAAAAAAATTGTAAACGTCCCCGTACGCTAAAGATCTACAAACCATATGGTGTCATGTTATTTAACATTTTTTAAATTAGATAAAAAAATTCTAAATATATTAATTGCTTTGCAAGGGAAATTCTTAAATATATGCGTTGGGTAATTGATTTATAAGTATCAAATACAATTCATGGTATTTCCTTTTCACTATTTTACAAATAAGGAAACATTTTATTCCACGTGCAAATACAATTCTTTTACAACTTCAACATGTCTAAATATTTCCTTTTCACAATTTTACAAATAAGGAAACATTTTATATTCATGGTATTCACGGAATTAATCATTTATAAGTATCAATTTGTGTGTATATAATACCACACTATTATATTATTAAATTTTCAATATTAACGGTAATTGATTTGCACGTTGCCGCGTTCAAAAACATTTTGATTAGGTTCATACTCTTCCTATTACTTTGTCGTTTTCATCGCTTCAGTCTACATCAACATTGTTTAAGGTATGTAAATCGACAATATTAATTTTTGTATACTCTTAACTTTTGTATTAGTGTATATCAGAATTTGATATTTTTACTCCTAGGAATTAAATGGATTGTATCTTCCGAGTCGGTGAATTTGAGTTACCTGCTGACATTATGCACGTTGTGATGTCAAATTTCTCAATTGAAGAGTTATTCGCTTTTCGCCTGGTCTCAAAAAATTGGAACAGAAGTATAAGAGACATAGAATTTATGTTATACTACAACAAGTTCTGCCAAAAAAATAAGGAACGTCATATTATTATATGTGATTTTGGAAGGCATATCGGGCCTCATAGAGCCTTTGTTAGCATCTCAAGCGAATATATCAACAAAGAGCATTGGGACACTTTGTTGCCACGTTATGGGTGCTCTAATGATATTATATTTGATGTCATTGGCTCTATCGATGGTCTAATTTGCTTGGAATCTGAGAATTACAATAAAATGCCTATTTGGATAATCTATAATCCAGTCACAGGGCAGACGATTGACGTCAGTCCACCCGATTCACGTGGCCAAATTAGTAAGTTTAATTATTGTCAATATACTATACATTTTGTTTTATTTTTAAGTTGTTTATTGTTCATAAACGAATATGTTATATATTAATTTTGGTCCGTGAATAAAATTACAGACGTTATCAGGTCAGCCTTTGCATATGAGGCCAATATCAAGTCATACATAGTTGTAATTATGTGGAAGACGACTCTTAACCAAGACCAATCATGGATTTCAATGTTTGCAACGTCCACACGTAGTTGGTCAACTCCAATGATGTGTGAATATAATGTTGGCTTACTGCACGAACAAGGAATTTATATATTTGGCAACATTTATTGGTTGGCGACCATCGAGAGACATCATAAAGAGCAACAAATGCACATCGCCTGTTTTAATGTCGCCAATTCTGAATTCAGTCATTTGGCACTTCCAGATATTCAACGTGGTAGTAGTCTGAAACTGATAGATGCAAATAATTCCCTTGCTGTTGTATCAAAAAGCCCTCAAGACTTCATTCCGTTGGATTTCTATGATGTTTGGTGTAAATCAACAACATCAACAAACCACAGTGGTTGGGACAGGATTGTATCAGCGGGTCCCGTTTTGGCCACATATCAATTCCTTTTCTACACTGAGGATAAGTGTGTTTTCGCTGACCCTTCTATCAAATTCAATTATAGAGATGGTAAGTGTGGAAAGTATTTGTTCTAAATAGGAAGTGCAATGTTTACACAGTTGAAGGAGATCCACGGTACCGTACCATGTAAGTTTCGTATTAAAGGTTGTGTCAATTACGTTCGTTCTCTGACAACTTTCTGAGGTAAAGATATATACTTATATTAATTTTTGGAAACAATTGTAATTCAAGATTATTGGTAATTGAATATATTAGGTTATATTAATCCTGTCATTCGATGCAAATCATGTCATTTGGCGCTTGGAATATAATAATTTATTTGAGGCGTTATCTTTTTTTAAGTTCGGTTTATTATTTTTAATTATCTGTTATTCTAAAAATTAAGATTTAATATAAATCTCCATATGTCCTTAATTTTCAAAATTTGTCACATTATATGTTTGTAATTTCTTATTTATCACAATAATAATGTTTGTAATTTGTACATTATTTATAAACGAACCGAAAAAATAAAATAATTGGCATTTTTCAAATAATGTTGGCTGATGCGACTGTACCACTGAGCGAGGCTTGATAAAGATTGGAGATATGTGATTTCCAAAAACTTACGTACATAATTTTGAAAAATGTTTGTTTTGTATTCATGAAATTAAAAAAATTAAGGTAAATTGACCTCAATTTTATTTTTAGAACATATATTTTTTTCGGTTTTTTTTTTCCAAAACCGTGCTTATAATAAATGTTAGTAAATATATTTGTTTCTTCTTATTAAACAACTCATTTTTGAATCCAAAATTAAAAAATCAAATAAATATTTTAAAAGGTTGAAACAGATTGAATCAAGTGCGACAAAACTCTTATAACATTTAACAAATTTTGCAAAATTTTTTATTACATATTGACCCCAAAAAATTTTTAAAAAAATTACAAATAGTTCTCTGGATACATATTATCTAGGGACTAAAAGGAACACTTTTATCATATTTTGGGGTCAATTTAATTTTAGAAAAACTTTTAACAAATTTTATTTCATTTATGGCAGCCTATATTTTAGTGGGACGTAGTGTTAGATGTCAAAATACATTGTTTTTCTGTTTTCTCAATATGTGTTTTCGGTAATTTTTATGTAATACAACATGTTCTATTATAATACTAATTAATGGTGGTACGAAGAACCATGATGATGATTTACTTGAATTTAAAAACTAAATTGTTTTTTTTGGAATATGACATTAAGGTCGATCAGCTGTAGAATTAAATTTCCAAATATGATGAATTATAATATATTATTAGTAGTTAAAATATTATTTTGTGTGTATATTCTGTTCATGATTAGATTTATTGATTGACTGGATCATTTTATAAAGTAATTATTCGTATATTTATTTGTAGCAAAAATATACACGGAAAATGCCACCTACACAATACAAATTGATTGTTTTCAATATATCATGGTTTAAATTAAAAGTTTATGATAGTTTGCATGATCTATTATTGTTTCTTCACAGAGTGTCGTGTGTCTAATAATTAAAGAAATTTGTTAGATAATAATATAAATAAATTACTAAGGATCGTTGTGGAATCTTCACAACATGTATTATTTAAATTAATTTATTCAATTAAATTTAAGCTAAGTAGTGTACGTAGAAAGGATTCAAAATTTATGTTATATTATGTGATATGAAATTAATTGTTGTAGACCCAATCATTGATATATGATTGCAACATGTATTACAATTTATCGCATTTTAAAATTAAGAGTTTTTTTATATTATTATTTCTAATTTCATATCATATTTTAATGTAATATACGATGTTGTCTAAATTTCAAAATGTCTAAAATAAAGTTATTATTTATAATTTCATATCATATTTTAAAATTGACGAGAAGGTGTTAGTTCGGAGACGATATTGACAGCTATTGTAAAGTTTGTGGTCGAAAATATCACCAAACAAACGCCCGAGATATAATCGACAAGGTGGGTAAAATTTGCGGAAAAAGTTGACAACCAAAAACGTTTGGCGACTAAATTGATAATTGGTGTAAAGTTTGGGGACGAAATTAATACTATTGCATTTTATATATAGTGAAATATCCGATACATGATGAAGTAGCGGCCCACTTTATTACTTATGATTCATAGGTTAGAAGTAATTAATAATAATATCATTTGAGTTATTTGTTTTTTTGGGAATCAAAACAATAGAACGGTGTAAAGGTTGCGGTTTATTTACAATTCGTATTACTCATCTATTTAATATATTTTACCATAATTTGCACTTTATGTGTTATCAGCTTTCTATTCCGCTCATTTTTTATATTTAATTCCAAAAGAGAGATATTGAAAAGTAATACAAGGAAAATGCAATTTAATCAAAACTTTGATTGTTAAAACATTTAAAATTTTTAATAACCATATATGGAATAATTTAATAATCATGACCTTATATATAAGTTTTTAGAAAGCCCCAAATCAGGGATATACATTCTACTCTCTACATATATACAAGATTCTAGAAAGCCCCAAATCAAAATAGATATATATGTACCACACTTAAAAAATGTACGGCACAATAAGGGATTCCATTTCCATGATTGAATCACTTTCTACATCTTAACTTAATAGTTTGTTTATTTAAAATACAAGTATCAATCCAATGTAAATATAATTCCTTATACGATCATTGAAAAGCCAATTAAATGAAATTATATACCATAAATGGATGTGAACTTTTGCATTTTGGAGATTCATTAACCATCCCAAAAATTGTCAAATTAAACATCATGCCAAAATTTACAATTATTATGGAGCTTAAAAAATTACCTGCTTAAGTTATACCATATGAAATGTTTTTGTAATAAAATTTGGCCTTGCAATTTTTTCGTTTATAGATTAATTAAATTCCTTTAAAATTTGGAAATTAACTATCATGACAAAGTTTGCAAATTAAATCTTATTCAAAGAGATTGATTCGAAAACTTACTTACAAATTAAAAATTAAGGGTATTGCATTATATAATGATTAAATTGCCTATAATGAGGAAACTAAATATTTAAGAAGGAGACCAACTATAAAATAAAATTACACTCTAAAGTGACTACATATCAAAGATTTTGATATGTTTGTTTGCAAGTGAAGATTTTGTTTCCAATTACAAATTCAAGTGGCCAATAAAATTTAGTTGTGTTTCTGGTTGAACAATTTAGTTGTGGTTTTGTTTCCAAGTAATATTTCAAATGTGCATGAGAAATTGTCGTTAGAAATGTCGTCATACTCACAGACTCCTACTGATGAAATTCACAAATTTTTCAATATCGGTAAATATCAATATTGTTACGATCAAAAAGTCACTATATTAAGTCAAATATATTTTTATTAAAATTAAATAAATCATTCTACTTAATAAGTATATTACATTAATCCGTAATTACAAAAATAGTCATTAAATTACTGCAAAATAAATAATTAAGATATAAACAAAATTTTAAATTTTTTTAAGATTGTAAGGACGGTTTAATAATCATTCCAAAATAATTACTCAACGATATATATAAAAAACCCCCGCTATATTACATTTATTTAAATTTGTTGACATACAAGATTAAGAAATAGGGATCACACACCATCTTCATATACAATTATTTATAAATTTATGATCATTGTTTGTCATATAAGCGTTGTTATCATATGTTATCGTTCATATATTCTTATCAACTTACTTCGAATCATATAAAAGGTATGTACAAGTAAGAATGTTGTATGCTTTGTCATGTCAGCAGGAAATCATGTGGCATTACCGGTGAAAAAGAAAAATGCGCAGTATTCAAATTCGCAAGAATGCCTGACCGATGGTATCCAACATTCCATTGAACATCACTATTTTTAAGTTATGATGCACAATCGTATTAACTAACGATCTATTCTTTGAACAACACATTACAGGAAACAAATCATTAAAGCGTAAGTTATATGAGGGGGTTCCAAATCTATACTTCAGCCCTCCGTCAGTGGCATCGAAGCGTGAGTTTTTTTGTCAGTACATATGTTTTATGCAACCCAATTAATATGAGTTCTATAGACAACTTATATATTGATAGACACTACTAATTATTTACATTTGGATGTTGTGCTATTCAGTACCGACACAAGGTATTCGGCTGGATCAGATATCCAATAGCATACCGATACTCGATACAAATATACACCCAGGTACATAGCATGATATGAGCGGTTATATGGATTTGATATGAAACATATTTTGATATTCGATCTACTTAACTCAATCATATTAGTACGTGTTTGATGTAGATATATATTGTTAAAAGGAGAAGGTGTAAAAGTATCTGAACTGCTGACTACTCCTTATGTGTCCTTTTGCAACTTTTTATATAAAGAAACGTTGTCCTGAGCATGTTGATAACAATAACAGGCGGATAACTTTTTGCATTTTTAGGCTTTTTATAAAATTCATTTATATGTTATTTTTTTATAAATAATCCTATAGTTTGGTACCTAAATCGCTTTTCTTTCTCAGGAATAATGTCTTACGTTATATATTAAAATTCGATGACCAATTTTTGTGAATTCAAATCATTCCGAACGAACATAAGACAATAGAATATAAGGTATTGCAGGTAATATAAGTGGCATTTTGGAGATGAATAAACATAAGACAATAGAATCAAGCAGCTGGTGCAGAGCATTAGATTACGACTCCACTCAAGGTGTGTGTAGTATGTGTATCTAAAAGTTACTGATCAAACAATGCAAATTTCCTTACCGTGTTTATACTTCTGTCTGAGATCACTATGGTTAAAAGGATAAGTATGGTAAGTAGTTGTATTGATGATTGACTCTTACCTTGCTTTTTGTTAATTTTTAACTAAAAAAACGTTGTGCTGCATGTGTTAATATCAATTGAAGACGAACAACTTAATGCATTGTGACTTTGGTAAAAAACGTATTTATATGTTTTTTTTATAATTAATTTCAAATTTTCAAGTTAAATCGCCATTTGTTTTGTTATAAGTTAGTTTAGCCTGATATTGTAATACCCAATGAAAAATCGATGCGAATCCAAATCGTTCTAGACGACTATAATTCTTTAGTTATTTTTATTAAATGCAATGCAGGTAACAAAGGTGGCATTTTGGAGATGAATAAACATAAGCCGTTAGTATTAAGCAACTGCTGTAGAACATTAGAATACAACTCTACTCAAGACGTGTTTAGTATGTGTATTTTGTAGTTACCGATTGAACTATGCAAATTTTCTTATCGTGTGTATTTTTTTGCATCTTAGGAACTGTCAAGAAACCCAACACATCAACAAACGTGGATAATCGGTCCCAATTGTCTGATATTACTAATGGTATTGTGTGGCATTAATCCTATGTAAATTGCTATCACACTTTAATACCTATTATTATCTAATAACATTTTTAATACTCCAACGATTCCAGTTTTGCAAAACCGAATCAAGCAACACGAAAAAATTGGTGTATCACAACTAATACAACCTGAACAGAATTATCATGGTAAGTAGTTAAAGTATATTTTGTTAATTTAGCATATTATTTTGATAGATAGTTAGATTATTTAATAGGCACAATTATATATAAAACGTGACCTTTATTTATAATATGTCTTAAATAGTTATATCCGAAGAAGTTATCGGGGCAGAAACATCGGATTTTCATCACCACGAATTCAATCCAAATACAATTATCATTGCAGGCCAGACAGGTACGTGTGAGGGTTTATGTTGTAGTGTTATTATTTGGATTAATTTAAATTTTAATGCACGTACGTTTAGCTGACGCTACTCACATAATAACAGGTCAAGCCACGGGCTGTGGCACAACGTTTGATGTGAGTGTAAATTTTCCGAGACCATCTTCAACACTAGCTAAATGTAAGCATCAGACACATCATAATCTATGTATAATATGGAAGTTTTAATTCGGAAGAGTATGCGTGGCGGTCTAGATTACATTCTTAATAACATGTATATACTTGATGCGTTACAGGTAACCGTCGTAGCAGAATGTTTAAAATGGGAAAAAGCGGCAAATCATATCGTAAAAGAGATACCAGAGGTAGCGATAAGTATTTTTAAATAATTTATATCCTTAACAATTTATTAAACAGAGAAGACGAGAAGCTCTTAGACATTTTTCTTTTTTTCAGTGCACATCGTTGTTCCCACACGGACAAACCATGGAGATGAGTTACTTTCAGGTTCAATTTTGATGCTGGTTAATATATTAGCACTACTATAGTGCCTTGATTTTAATATAATATGATAACATTAAATCTGATTTGGTATAGGTTTTGACAATTAAGTACCCTTCATTTATGACATTTCACATCGGTTTTCTGTATCATATAATTTTAAGCCGGTCACTGTCTTTATATTGGTTGAAAATTTACTTGACGTAACGCTGCAGGTCATGTGTCCGGAGATTCAACAATTGAAGTAAATCGTAGCTAGGGATATAATGTTCGTGCAGGTCATGTATTCATCCATCGGGTCAGTCCAATTGCTATGAATATAATGTTCGTGCTTATGTTCATCCAGATCTATAATATAATGCTTTGTACCAAAATCAAGAAGGTAACCTGTAACATACATCTGTAACACGACCACCCGTGCATCGCACGGGTCAAAACCTAGTTTCTTCAAAAGAGCTAACCTATTATATTATAGATTAATCTAAGATGTAATTTGTCACATACATATAATTGGTGATGTGACACAATTATAATAATTGATATGATTCAATAATATTAAATAATAAAGAGACATCTTATTAAAGTGTTAACTTCATGTTTAAAATAAATTTAGAGTTTTGTTCGTCAAAATATGTAAAATTATAAATATGACTAAAATATAAAATAACATTTTTATGAAAATAATTGTGAATAAAAATTAAAACTTCGCCCAAATTCTAGCACACACCAAGTAAAGAACAAGCACTTAAATATAATATATATATATATATATAATTTTTTTTTAAAAAAAAAAGACCTCCTGTATTACGAGTAAAAACCAAAAAGATATCCAAGAATTTACATAATAGAAATGTTCAATGAAAACTACAGAGAACTTCTCAAGGTACTTGGTAGTGGCAACTGGCAAGGAATAAGGGTTCAAGAAGCCAATAGCAGAAGATAAAGTAATATAATAAATGAACACTTTGAAGTTTGAACTGTGAATTAGGATTACATATTCAAGACTATATATGGGAGACAAAACTGAAAAGAAGTCACAATGACCAAAGAAAAAGCACTCCATGATTCAAATGTTTGAAGAACAAACGCCCCAAGAACATTCCCCCAAAAAAAAATCAATAAAATAATGAATAATGCCTATACATGGATAAGATACATACAAAACTCAATGAAAATTTCAAAATACTATCCTTATAATACATTTATCACCTTTATCAAAGTTAAGATAACAAACATTTATCACCTCCAAAAAGAGAAGGATGACATGAATTTCAATCTTGAGTTGAAGGGGTTAATACCGAAGGATTTCAGCAAAAGTCAGGAGAGAAAACGCTGAACATCTTTGTGTGATGAAGAATCTATACATGGAATAGTATTAGAATCAATACTTCTTTGTAAAAATCAATGACTTCAAGTTTGAGCAAATTGCTCAATTTGCTGAAGGTGATAAGAACTTGTTCCCAGATGTCCTGTTGATAACAACAGAATAGTTAGCAAAGCAAAATTGGGTAAACAAACCTGAAAAATTAATCTTTTAGCACAAACAGTTTTACCAAATTTTTTATTCGGTGCTTATAGTTTAATTTTATTTTTTGGTCAAAGTGCACTTTTGGTCTCATTTTTTGCTTAAGTTTCAATTTGGTCTCGTATCTTTTTTTAATTCCATATCTTTTGGTCAATTGTAGAATTGGTCCCATATCTTTTTTGTTGCAAATTTGGTCTGATATCTTTGCAAAAAATTTCACTATTAGTCTCACAATGTGGAACCTTTTGTAAAGATATGAAACCAAGTCTGCAACTTGACCAAAAGATATGGGAATCTACAACCTGATCAAAATATATGAGACCAAAAGTGCAACGAAAAAAGATACGGAACCAAATGAGACCTGGGCAAAAGATATGGGCTGAAAGTGCAACAAAATAAATATAGGAGACCAAATTGAGACCTGATCAAAAGATATGGGACCAAAAGTGCACTTTGACTTTTTTTTTTTGAAATCAATCTCTATACTTTACATATTCAAACTTTGATTCTCCAATACGTAAGTATTAGCAAGTTTAATCCTTGTTTCCCTTATTTATAGAAATCAAAGTATCTGTCTCTCTAACTAACCACTTGTTCATGGTGCTATCACATAAAGATCAAAGTTTTAACATTTGTAAAATATAAGGACTATTTTTCAAAAAAAAAATTAAATTATATGAACTAAATTAGTTGGCCAAAAAAAAAATATGAACTAAATTAAAATTTTTGAGTTAATTATAGAGACTAAATGATTCTTTTTTTTCAAAATGAAAATAACAATAAATTATAAAAAATAAATTAAATTATATAATAACTGATTTGAAAAAAATTATATGAACAACTGTGTCCTAAACTGTTCTTACTTCTTTACTTACCTAAGGTCCAGTCCAGGTTTTCCAATGAGATTTTGGGGAACCTGACCAGTCAAATTGTTGTTCTGTAAAAATCTGCAATAGCAAAAGGAACTGAATCAGTAATACAATCTCTAGTATGTTCTGACTCCAAGAAAAGTAGAAAACATAAAGATGAAGAAAAAAAATTGAAGGAAAACAATTCTTGAGGCAACTAAAGAACTTAAGAGTGACTGGCAGATCTTCCTAAAAAGGAATAGCAATCAGGTTTCAAAGAAAATACTGAGCAAATCCAATTTCTTACGAAGACACAGTGGATATGACTGAGTAGAATGAATAAATTTGACTTCTAAAAGCAACATGACAAGGCTTCAACTACAGCATATAGCCCTTGATTCAAAGATAAAAGTAACAAATTTCAAATGCATAAATATGACTATGATCTACAGCACACCTAATAAAACATGATGAAAATAAAGATTCTATGAATGACATATACAGTTCCAAGCAACCAAAATTCAAAGAAACCACTAACTTTGGACAACAAATATGCAGGCAATACAGTTAGGTATGCGTTACTTTGTTTCTAAGCTAATATTGTTAGAACTGGACTAGATAGTTCAACTGGTCCAACTGCTGACCAGATTGAAGAACAAGTTGGTTCGACCTTGGAAACTGTTTCAGCAGTTAGACTAGACAGAATTGCCAAAATTGGGTTGGAATAGTGAGCCACTAAAGAACCGTCCGGTTCAAATAAAATATTAAAATTTTATTTTGACTCCTCATATATCAATATTTGTTGAATTTAGTCCTTAAAAAATTAACTTTTTATCAATTTTAGTCTTTCTATATAAATTATTGTATTGTAATATTAATTATTTGTGATAAATTATCAATTTATAACTATTTGATAGTTATAATTCTAATATTTGTATTTCATATATGAATTATATTTAAAATAATTAATAATCATGATTCATTACATCATTCGGTTTAACCATCGTTTCGATCAATTAGATCGATTAAACTGATCAAAACGTGAACCAAATGTTTTTTCAATTCATTGAAGGGTTCAGTTCCGACAACATTGATTGAAACTATCAAAAACTATTTGGGATATAAAGCCCAAATTTCATGTACTAAGTAAAATAAAAGCAATTTGCTTGTGTACTCTAATATCATCTCAAGAAAGGCAGAACTCACATTTCATGCAAGCTGCTGATGTTTCCGAGGGACGACGGAATCTCTCCACTGAATTGATTGTCTTCCAAGTGCCTTAAAATGCAAAACTAATAGATAAGAAAATGCTTAACTGAGTTTCGCATATACAGCAAGATTCTGTCAGATTTCAACCATTGGATAACTCAAATTGCTCTCAAACACATTAATTACTTCATGATACAAAAAGCAACAATAATTAATTGTCGCCTTAGAATGGCATAATTGTATGGTGACTATAGCCAATGATGTTATTGATCATATACTAAGAGATAAACCATCTTATCAGAGTCAAGAGGCAAAAAGGAAGATACAACTTACAGTGTCTCTAACAGCTTAAGTGAACTGAGTTCAGGAATATTTCCAGACAAACTGTTATTCCCAAGCCATCTGCAATAAGGCAATGATTGGCCTATCAGAAATATTTACACACTAATTTAATTAAATTTGCATATTTACACTAAAGAACCTACATGTTTGTCAATGCTGTCATATTGGCAACATCAGGTGATAAAGATCCCGAGAGATTCATACTTGTCAAGTTTCTGAAATCAACAGAAAATCAGGATTAAGCAAATCATTTAAACAGTGCAATAGTACTAAAGTCACCAACTATCATAGTATAACAACTCAAGTCTGATCTTACAAGGACACTACTCGAATTCGCGGCCCTTCGGAGCATTTGATACCAGTCCATGAGTACTGTTGAGCTTGATGCATACAAGGATCACCAGTCCAATCAGGTGGAGGATTTCGGAGGCTCTCTTTTACCTTTTGCAACGCGATAACTGCAAGGAAAATACATCCCCTTTTAACAACCTAGAGTATATGCATAAAACATACAAGTTCATTTCAATTATGACATAAAATCTTGAATATTTACAAATAAGCAGAGAAAATCATCTTAAGCATTTTATCTTCAGTAGCATATTCTCCTACTTTCTTTATGACTAGATATATGTGTCCTGTTCTAAGATTATTTTAAAAGTAACTCAAACAAGACATGAGAAGCCATACCATCTCGTGTCAAAGTTCTTTCTCCAAGTGAAAGCACCTGAAAAATTTCACCAGCATTGATCAATGGACCTTTGGATGAAGTTGCAGCAGGGGTCACAGTTATTGTTGTAGGACCCGAAAGGCGCCACTGGTTGGCAAAGACAACAACACCTTCTGTGGTTACATTCAAATTACTATAATAAGTTATGCCATTTACAGTTATGTTTAAAATCCTTGATCCCCCTGAAGATGATCCATTGTTATCTGCAAAATATAGAGCAATGTAGTAGTTTTTTTGGGGTTTTGGAAGTGATACCCGAGGCCATTCCAAGACCATGGGTTCCAATTGATCAAATCCTAGCTGTGTCTGAAATACTTTTAATGGTGGAAGATTCCAAAATCCTGAAACAGGAATATTCTTGCTGCTTGCATTGGTCGAATTACTCTGGTCGAACGGTGCCCAGAAGCGGTCAAACTGATCATCAGGATATCTGGTGATGCCAAGAATTCAGTGTCAGAAAACATAAATAGGATTGCCTATTGCTTTTTGGTGACACTCTTGTATATAACATTGTTATTTCTAGAGTAAATTAATGATTGGTCCTTGAGAGATGACAGATTTTTAAATTTAGTCCCTAAAAGATAAAATTATAAAATTTAGTGATGAAATTACAACCAATTTGGTCCTTGTATTCACATATTAATATAAATTTAATGACAAACATGATTTTCTAGCATCAATTGTGGAGTGCAATGTCAACAAAATCTAAGACCACATTAGATTTGTCATTAAATTTCAATTAGTATGTTTAAAATAATGACCAAATAACTTGTAATTACATCTTGCAGGAGAAATTTATAATCTTTCAGGATCAAATCATTAATTTGCTTTTCTTTCTATGAATGTATAAGCTATTCCAAGCACCTCGTAATGTTTGACAAGTTCATTTACTGCTGAGTTTCTCTCTAATACTATAGTTCCGTTTTGTAAATTTCCAGGAGAGTTTTAAGTAAATCACTAAACTAACAATTGTAATACACACCACCTAGCAGTAGAACTCAAAACCCAAGGAACTTCACAACCTAAAAAACCAAGCTAATTTCATAAGAACATCAAAACAATGGCCAAAATGCAGGACTGAACTTTAGTCATTGAAGAAAAAGATAAAAATAAAAAAGACTCTTGAACTTTGAAAAGCGACGAAAGATCTTTGAACTTTTGATTTTCTATAAATAATCCTTTTTGTTAAAATTTTCATTGAGAAGATCAAGAAATTTTTAATCTTTTTGGTGACTATTAATTAAAACAGTATTTAATTGTACTATTGGATCAATATAATATACAAAAACAATCATAAAATTACCAAAAAAGAAAACTTATTTTTTTAAAAAAAAAAATCTTAACAAAAAGGGGTCCCTTGCATTTAAAAAAACAAAAAAAAAAAACTTGCGAGGGCCTTTTGTTACTTTTTAAATTCATGATGTTTTTAAGGCAATGAATAGCTATATTTGAGAGTTTTAGTGAGGACGAAAAAGAATGGTCATTAATTCATGGAATGGAAAGGTTTGAGTACATATATATAGGAAAAAGTGCATTTTTGGTCCCATATCTTTTACTCAAGTCTCAATTTGGCCTTAGATTCTTTTTTTTGTTGCACTTTTGGTCTCATATCTTTTGGTTAGGTGCAGAATTGGTCACATATCTTTTTTGTTGCAGATTTAGTCTCATATCTTTGCCAAAAGCTCCACCAGTAGTTCCACAATGTGGAACTTTTTGCAAATATATGAGATCAAATCTGCAATCTGACCAAAAGATGGGACCAAAAGTAAAACAAACGAAGACACAGGACCATATTAAGACCTGAGCAAAAGATATGAGACCAAAAGTGCAACAAAAAAAATATGGGACCAAATTGAGACCTGTGCAAAAAATATGAAACCAAAAGTGGGCAGATATGTGTGGCAGTTCTAAGGAGAAAATGAAGGGAAAACAAACAAACTTAAGAAATTTCAGAAGAATGGAAATCAACATATATATTTCACTAACCGAATGGGGTTTCCTCCGGAGTAGCCAAAACTGCTCCTAGCAACCAAAGAGAGTGCAAAATTGCTGAAATCCGTAGTATTATACAGAGAATCTCCCAAAATCACAAACTCCAAAGCCGAAATAAAGGGGTCAGAATCCGTATAACTATTTGCCCCAATACAAAAACTCATGGTTTTTCCCTGAGCTAAGAAAACCCCTTCATAGTTGGTATAATTCCCATTCGCATAATCCTCTGTGGTATTCACCACACTCCAGAAACTCCCATCCACGATCTGATCGAACACCGGCGGCGACGGATGATCGCCGCCGTTGATTCCGCCGTAGAAGTACGTAGCCCTCACCATGTACCGTGCTCCGCGATACACCTGAAAAGTGTAGCAGTTTTTCTTGATTCGAAGCGGGAACGATCGGACGGTGGATAAGGTGGGAACGAGGACTGAAATGCTCAGATTCTTCGGTGTTCCTGTGGAGATGAATTCTTCCGAATCGGGAAGCCATGAGAGACCGTTGATTTCTGAACCGGAGGTTGCTCCACAATCGATGAAAAACCCTAGTGATTTCGTGAATTTCTCAGAAAATTGATGAATAGCTAGAAACAAGTAAGAAATTAGACAAAGCAAATGAAGAATAGTTCATACCTTTGGGGGGTGTTTGAGAGAGAGAGGGAGAGAGGAAGAAGAAGAAGAAGAGAAGAGAAAGGAGAGACATGGTGGTGAATGTGAAGGAATGGGGTTAAGCATGAAAGTGAAGAAGAATGAGTACAATGTACAAGTGGGGATTTTGATGAGAGAGAGTTTGAATTTGAAAGAGTCGTTGTTTGGGTTGGAGAACAAAGCAAGGAAGGAATAGTGAGGAAGCAAATGGAGTTGGGGAAAGGAATAAAGAAAAGAATATGGTAGTAAGTAGTAACGACGACTCACTCACACCAAAATAAAATAATGGGTAAATTACACTTTGGTACCCTGTGGTTTGACCCTATTTCACTTTGGTACCCTGTGGTTTGAAATTTGACACTTTGGTACCCTGTGGTATTCTCCATTAACACTTTGGTACCCTTTGGAGCTATTTTGTAATTTTAACCATAACAAATTTTGCAAAAATTACATATTGACCCCAAAAAATTTTCAAAAAATTACAAATAGGTCCCTGGATACATATTATATAGGGACTAAAATGAAAAATTTAAAATTTTTTTGGGGTCAATATGTAATTTTTGTAAAATTTATTATGGTTAAAATTACAAAATAGCTCCAAAGGGTACCAAAGTATTAATGGAGAATACCACAGGGTACCAAAGTGTCAAGTTTCAAACCACAGGGTACCAAAGTGAAATAGGGTCAAACCACAGGGTACCAAAGTGTAATTTACCCTAAAATAATTAAAAATAAATAATAATAAAGTTAAACTCAAATTGGTCCCAAATGAATAGGGTAGATTCCAAACTAGTCCTAATTGTCTCATTTTTCAAGTTCATCCTATATATTATCGTAATTCCTGAAATTGGTCTCAAACTACTGAATATTTAGTTATTTTTCTTTGGTTTTAAGTTTTGGTAATGCTTTGAACTTCGCCTTTACTTGGGTCTTGCATGCACACGAGACACTCAAGAAGGGGCTTAGGTCTCCTATAGAGCCTCTGACGCCTAAGTTAATATTTCGGTAGAGTAATGGTAAGTAAAATCAGGGTGTCTAGGTTAGCTGGTGAGGTTCCTATTTATTGCAGATATTTATAGCATATCTGCAGGTCACTTTTGTAAGATTGTTACGTAGCAAGGTCCCTAGCTCGTGTGGGCATGACACGTACGCACTATCGATTTGCATTAACGGCCTTGACATTGACAGGTTGGAGATGAGTCGGTCGGAGGTGGTTATTATTGAGAGAGAGAATATCAAGTGCCGTATGGGTTGCTCGCGGGTGGGCCTATTCCGTGCTTATTGGTCTTGGGTTGTTCTGTTGTTTGGTCCATACCTTATCAAGTTTAAATGACGAATTCAAAATTATATATATGTTGTTTTTTATGAGTACTCTCTCTATCTAATTAAGACTATAAACAAATGATGTCAAATTGACTCATGAAAGTGTGTGGCTCATTTCCCGATAAAACAAATAAAGTTGGTTATATATATTTTATTTCAAGTTCAAATACAATGATTTTATAACTATTTGTTAACTTTTTAAGAATTCATTTTCTGTTTTTTTTTTAAAAAAAAAAGATTTTTTTTTCTATTTAATTGAGACCGTTAAAAAACGAGATCAAATTACTCACAAAAAGTAAGTTTAAGACCAATTTAAAAAATAATGGAAATACATAGAACTAATCTAAAACAAATGAAATATTCAAGACTAATTTGAAATCAATCTCATATATTTGGGACCAATTTAAATTTTTGATCAAATAAGAAATAAAAAAGGGAAAGAATAGTAAATGACGCGGGAAAAAAACGATCTATTATATATGTTAGTTGGGGGGCGGTCAGAGATGGCCTTTTGTCTTTATTTATTTATTTGGTTTATATGATTATTGACGAAGACGCAGGCAGTTAGGGAATTAGATGCATTCATTCATTTATTTATTTCATTTGGAAGATTTATAGATAAGACGTGCGTCTCAATTTAGGTTGACTTTTGTTTTTTTCAGATTTAAATTTGGCAATGATAAATAAATAATGAATTCGTATTTGATGATAATACACTCAACTCAACTGCAATTTTTGTCGTTAATGTTTTGAGCTTTTATTAATCAAATCGTAATTTTGTTACCAACCTTTGATTTGTTCAAAATTCAAATACTGTACATGTTCGGCAGTTTAAAATCTGTCCTTTTTAAGAAAGGTCAAAGTCCTATTTTAGTCCCTCAGTTATACTCAATGTTTCAAATTGGTCCCTCAATTATTTTTCGTTCCATATTGGTCCCTCAATTTTCTAAAACTTGACAGAGTTGGTCCCTTAAACGTTTTCCATTCATTTTTTCCGTTAAAAAAAAAGATAAAATTAATTTTTAACTCCTAAAATTTGAAGTTTTGCATTAAAGTTATTTTTCTCTCTAATAGAACCAAAATGTAAAACAAGAAGAAATAATTGGGGATTTTAGTTAATATTTCTCTCTTCTCTCTCTCGTTCGTCCCCCATATCTCGACGCCAAATCATCTCCACAAACAATTAATTTTCCCGAATTGGATCCATTCGGTTTTCTTCAGAAGCGATATCTAAAGAGACGATTGTCGAATGGAAACAGATTTTTTCTCCGATGTTTTAGTTTTTAGTTCGAATTCCAATCTCCGATGTTCAAGAAAATCATCAGAGCCTCTTTATGTAAACCCATTTGGCTTCTCCGAAGAAAATGTCATCATTTCTTTGACAAGAAATCTGTACAAGTTGAGGAAACAAATCCATTGCCCCAATAAGAAATTACCAAACCCAAAACCACGACGCATCAGCCATTAGTATTGGAGAATCAGAATAGAACACTCCCAATCCCAAAACCTCAATTATTAGACATAATTTGAGTTTGAGCAATGGTGGGTTCACATTTCCAGTGTTGAACACAAAATCGGAAGATGAACAACAATATCTTGATCTTCTTCCCGTGAGAGTGAGACCCCATCAAAAAGATGATGCTGTTGAAGTTAAAGTTGAAGCCTCTTCCTCTGTTTTGGTTTCACGGAGGCGGGAACGGCGGAGGACGACGGCGCAAGCGATGCAAGTTCGGATCTTTTCGAGATTCATATCTTAACGACGCAACTCAATGCTTTTTGGTACGAGAGAGAGAGACCAGAGAAAGAAGAGAAGAGAGAAAGAGAGAGAAAGATTAACTAAAACCCCCCAGTTATTTCTTTTTTCTTACATGTTGGTTCTATTATAGAGAAAAAGGACCTTAATGTAAAAATTCGAACCTTTAAGAGTTAAAAATCAATTTTGTCTTTTTTTTAATGGAAAAATGGATGGAAAACGTTTGAGGGACCAACTCTGCCAAGTTTTGGAAAACTGAGGGACCAATATGGAACGAAAAATAACTGAGGGACCAATTTGAAACATTGAGCATAACTGAAGGACCAAAATAGGACTTTGGCCTTTTAAGAAATATTCAATTGTTTCTTTTTTTTGGTTTTTTTATATTGGCATTTATTTGATTTGATGTTATTTTTTTCTATCGATGCATGAGAGAGAAATGTGAGTAAGAAAAAAAAATAGTAAGAAAAGATGAATGAAAAGAGAAAGTTGTAAGGGCAATAAATAAAAATGTTTTAATATTGAACTTAGAAATATGCCCTTTAAGTATTTTATTATTTTATAGTAAAAAGTAGGTAATTATAAGTAGTTGAGTAGGGATATGTTAGTAATTTGAGAAGATAAAAGAGAGATAAAGGTGAAAAATAAAGAAGAAGAACATAAAGATATAACAAACAGACTGCAGCTCAAGTATTAAAGGAGTATTGAGAGATAAAGGAAGATAAAATAGTTTTTAACTCTCAGCCAAACAGGCCCTTAGTTTTTGCATAATTAACTTCTTTAGTGATTTCAGACTTTTCAAAAGTTGGATCATTATCTTAATTTTTTAGACAGTGTGGTACTCCTGGGAACGTGGTGTTGGGGGATAGTAGTTATGTGGACATGATTAATATTAGAAGAATTCAAATTGGAGGTAGCTTATTTCAATAACACTAATCTAAAAAATGACTTAAAGTTCAAGTGGTCAAAAGTTGTGAGTAGAATTTCCAAAGAAGCTGGAGTGAGACTTGATTGTATGCAGGAACAACATGGTATGGTCATTGCCTTTGCATCAAGGTAGTCATAGAAGTAAGAGAAGAAATGTTCCACACATGGCCTAAGAGGACCATGTTGGTCCTTACCTTGAATAGTGAACAAATTACTCACATGGGAAGCATGAGACACATAGTACTATATGTTAGGATACTAATTAATTAGATGAAAGATGGAGACAATACTTAGCCAATATTATCGAACCACAAGAAAGAGGCATAGTCACCGTACATATTGAAGAAGAAAATAACATAAAGGAAATAGAATGTAGAAAAGGAGAGCTACAGAGAGAAGAGAGAGAGAATCAGGGAGAAAATATCACAATGCAATCCACACCTATCCTAACCAATTTCCTTCATATTTATGCCCAACGTTCACCACTTTCCATGTGAGCATTTTGTCCTCATCTTTAAATAACAAACTTGCCAAATTGGTCCTCACGCATATCATTGTCTTCTCCATTGATGACTCATCTTGCACTTCACCTCCACGTAGGCATCTTGAATACACGTTACATTACTCCCCTCTTGGACAGTGACCTTGTCCAAAACGTTGGAAGAAGTCAAACGCGCGTGAAATCCGGCAAGAAGCTCCCACGACGGCACGTCACTGTTCCATTTGATCAGAGTTGATGTTGCGATAACATAACCAACCAGAATACGGTGGAAAGCCAAAACAGAGCATGGTGAAAGAATGAAATAGAGCATGAAGTCGGAGTCGGAGTCGGGGTCATTAATGCAAAGCGGCGGCGACATATATTGGAATGACGCATCAAAGATGTTAGGGAGACAAGTGGTCACCGTTAACCGCAAAAGAAAAGTGACGGAACACATGCGTTCCACCACCGAACAAGGACCATCCTAACAAATTCCTAATTTATGATTGGGATGAAGTCCAAAAACAGAGCATGGAAGAACGCGAAGCTTCAAATAGCAAATCAGAAACGATAAAGATGTGTACGGGAAAGGATGTTCGCCAACATAAAACGAAGCGATGTGGTGACAGTGAAGGTCGTCGGCGACTGCCCGGCAATAGTGATGGAAGGACGACCAACTAGGAATCAAAGACCAGTTATCGATCAAGAGGGCTAGACCAGTATGATTGCTCACCTAAATAAGTCGAACCATGAAGTAGAGGTTACAAATTTGGCACATCGCCTTGTTCGCCGAAATGAAGTGAACATCGGCGAGCGCTTCCCAAGGAGAATCTGATATCGAGTCTTGCATTGCGTCGATCGCTGCTGCGGAAAGATTGTGGGAATTCGATTCAGTCATCACGAGCAACAGATTCGCATCGTCCTCTGCTTCTGTCAAATTGAAAAGAATTGCGGATGAAAGAGAAAGTCCATCGACTTCCATCTTGAGCGGATCCATAGTCATCACGATGCTGCTACCGTCGGTCAAAATGAGAGCGTATGAAGTCACAATCTCTTCGTTAAGAACTTGACTAGTGCCGGCAGCAAAAACATTAAGTTCCTCCGCTTTAACTTCGGTCACACACTCGACGACCAATAACGATGGAGCATCAGAGTTTGGCTCCACGAAATGAACAGCAAGAGTTTCAATAGCCCCTGGTCTATCTTCCAATTTCAGTGCAGAGCGCGAAGTTGTAGTGAACTCTATAGCGCAAATCGCCTCCGTCATGGTTTGGGTCGTTTGGCTAACCGAACAAGAATGAGACGACTGATATGTGGTATCATCCGACGTAATCGCGGAAGATGACACAATGGAGTTCGCTACAATCACGGTGACAGGTGGAGGAGCTTTGTCAAGCTTCTTACTAAGTGAATCTATGGCCTTCGTGATGCGATCAATAGCCGATTGCAAAGGATCAATTTCAGCTCCTTCCTCATGTTAGCCATGAAAGCCAATGAAACCACCAATGTTATGGTACTAATTAATTAGATGAAAGATGGAGACAATACTCAGCCAATATTATTGAATCACAAGAAAGAGGCATAGTCACCGTACATACTGAAGAAGAAAATAACAGAAAGGAAATAGAATGCAGAAAAATGAGAGGTATAGAGATAAGAAAGAGAGAGAGAGAGAGAGAGAGAGAGAGAACCAGAGAGAGAAAGAGAGAGAATCAAGGAGAAAATATCACAATTCATTCCACACCTATCCTAACCAATTTTCTCACATATTTATGCCCAACGTTCACCACCTTCCATGTGAGCATGTTGTCCTCATATATGAATAACAAACTTGCCAAATTGGTCCTCATGCATATTATTGCCTTCTCCATTGATGACTCATCTTGCACTTCACCTCCCCGTTGGCATCTTGAATACATGTTACATTACTCCCCTCTTGGACAACGACCTTGTCCGCAAGGTCGGAAGAAGTAGAACACGCGTGAAATCCGGCAAGAAGCTCTCGCGACGGCGGCACATCACTGTTCCATTTGATCAGAGTTGATGTGCAATAACATCACCAACCAAAATACAATGAAAATCCAAAATAGAGCAAGGTGAAAGAATGACATAGAGCATGAAGTCGAAGTCGGAGTCGGGGTCATTAGTGCAAAGCGGCGACGACATATATTAGAACGATGTAACAAACATGTTAGGGAGACAAGTGGTCACCGTTAACTGCAACCGAAAAGCGAAGGAACCCATATGTTCCACCACCGAACAAGGACCATCATAAATTTATGATTAGGATGACGTCCAAAAATAGAGCATGGAAGAACGCGGAGCTTCAAATAGCAAGTCAGAAACGATAAAGATGCGTACGGGAAAGGATGTTCGCCAACATAAAACAGAGCGATGTGGTGACAGCGAAGGTCGTCGGCGACTGCCCGACAATCGTGATGGAAGGATGACCAACAAGGAATCAAAGACTAGTTATCGAACAAGAGGGCTAGACCAGTATGATTGCTCACCTAAATAAGTCGAACCATGAAGTAGAGGTTACAAATTTGGCACATCGCCTTGTTTGCCGAAATGAAGTGAACATCAGCGAGCGCTTCCCAACGAGAATCTGATATCGCGTCTTGCAATGCGTCGATCGCTGTTGCGGAAAGATTGTGGGAATTCGATTCAGTCATCACGAGCAACAGATTCGCACATCCCCTGCTTCTGTCAGATTGAAAAGAATTGCGGATGAAAGAGAAAGTCCATTGACTTCCATCTTGAGCGGATCCATAGTCATCACGATGCTGCTACCGTCGGTCAAAATGAGAGTGTATGAAGTCACAATCTCTTCGTTAAGAACTTGACTAGCGCCAGCAGCAAAAACATTAAGTTCCTCCGCTTTAACTTCGGTCACACACTCGACGACCACTAACGATGGAGCATCAGAGTTTGGCTCCACGAAATGAACGACAAGAGTTTCAATAGCCCCTGGTCTATCTTCCAATTTCAGTGCAGAGCGCGGAGTTGTAGTGAACTCCGTAGCGGAAATCGCCTCCGTCATGGTTTGGGTCGTTTGGCTAACCGAACAGGAATGAGACGACTGATATGTGGTATCATCCGACGTAATCGCAGAAGATGACACAATGGAGTTCGCTACAATCACGGTGACAGGTGGAGGAGCTTGGTCGAGCTTCTTACTACGTGAATCTATGGCCTTCGTGATGCGATCAATAGCCGATTGCAAAGGATCAATTTCAGCTCCTTCCTCATGTTAGCCATGAAAGCCAATGAAACCACCAATGTTATGGTACTAATTAGTTAGATGAAAGATGGAGACAATACTCAGCCAATATTATTGAATCACAAGAAAGAGGCATAGTCACCGTACATACTGAAAAAGAAAATAACAGAAAGGAAATAGAATGCAGAAAAATGAGAGGTATAAAGATAAGAGAGAGAGAGAGAGAGAGAGAGAGAGAGAGAGAGAGAACCAGAGAGAGAAAGAGAGAGAATCAGGGAGAAAATATCACAATTCATTCCACACCTATCCTAACCAATTTCCCTCATATTTATGCCCAACGTTCACCACTTTCCATGTGAGCATTTTGTCCTCATATATGAATAACAAACTTGCCAAATTGGTCCTCATGCATATTATTGCCTTCTCCATTGATGACTCATCTTGCACTTTACCTCCACGTTGGCATCTTCAAGACATGTTACATTACTCCCCTCTTGGACAACGACCTTGTCCGCAAGGTCGGAAGAAGTAGAACGCGCGTGAAATTCGGCAAGAAGCTCTCGCGACGGCGGCACGTCACTGTTCCATTTGATCAGAGTTGATGTGCAATAACATCACCAACGAAAATACAATGGAAATCCAAAATAGAGCATGGTGAAAGAATGAAATAGAGCAAGAAGTCGAAGTCGGAGTCAGGGTCATTAGTGCAAAGCGGCGACGACATATATTAGAACGATGTAGCAAACATGTTAGGGAAACAAGTGGTTACCGTTAACTGCAACCAAAAAACGAAGGAACCCATGTGTTCCACAACCGAACAAGGACCATCATAACAAATTCCTAATTTATGATTAGGATGACGTCCAAAAATAGAGCATGGAACAACGCGGAGCTTCAAATAGCAAGTCAGAAACGATAAAGATGCGTACGGGAAAGGATATTCGCCAACATAAAACAGAGCGATGTGGTGACAGTGAAGGTCGTCGGCGACTGCCCGGCAATAGTGATGGAAGGACGACCAACTAGGAATCAAAGACCAGTTATCGAACAAGAGGGCTAGACCAGTGTGATTGCTCACCTGAATAAGTCGAACCATGATGTAGAGGTTGACAATTTGGCACCTCGACTTGTTCGCCAAAATGAAGTGAACGTCGGCGAGCGCTTCCCAAGGAGAATCTGATATCGCGTCTTGCATTACGTCGATCATTGTTCGGAAAGATTGTGGGAATCGATTCAATCGTCACAAGCAACAGATTTGCGTCGTCCTCTACTTCTGTCAGATTGAAAAGAATTGCAGATGAAAGAGAAAGTCCATCGACTTCCATCTTGAGCGGATCCACAATCATCATGATGCCACTTCCGTTGGTCAAAATGAGAGCGTATGAAGTCACAATCTCCTCGTTAAGAACTTCACTAGCGCCGGCAGCAAAAACATTAAGTTCCTCCGCTTTAACTTCGGTTACACACTCGACGACCACTAACGATGGAGCATCAGAGTTCGGCTCCACGAAATGAACGGAAAGTGTTTCAATAGCCCCTGGTCTGTCTTCCAATTTCAGTGCAGAGCGCAGAGTTGTGATGAACTCTGTAGCGAAAATCGCCTCCATCAGGGTTTGGGTCGTTTGGCTACTGAACAGGAATGAGACGACTGATATGTGGTATCATTTGGCGTAACCGCGGAAGATGACACAATGGAGTTCGCTACATTCACGGTGACATGTGGAGGAGCTTGGTTGAGCTTCTTAATAAGTTCATCTATGGCCTTCGTGATGCGATCAATAGCCGATTGCAAAGGATCAATTTCAGCAGAAAGCCACATGTCAGTCATGAAAGCCAATGAAACCACCAATGTCATGGTACTAATTAATTAGATGAAAGATGGAGACAATACTCAGCCAATATTATTGAATCACAAGAAAGAGGCATAGTCACCGTACATACTGAAGAAGAAAATAACAGAAAGGAAATAGAATGCAGAAAAATGAGAGGTATAGAGATAAGAAAGAGAGAGAGAGAGAGAGAGAGAGAGAGAGAGAGAGAGAGAGAGAGAGAACCAGAGAGAGAAAGAGAGAGAATCAGGGAGAAAATATCATAATTCATTCCACACCTATCCTAACCAATTTCCCTCATATTTATGCCCAACGTTCACCACTTTCCATGTGAGCATTTTGTCCTCATATATGAATAACAAACTTGCCAAATTGGTACTCATGCATATTATTGCCTTCTCCATTGATGACTCATCTTGCACTTTACCTCCACGTTGGCATCTTGAAGACATGTTACATTACTCCCCTCTTGGACAACGACATTGTCCGCAAGGTCGAAAGAAGTAGAACGCGCATGTTACATTACTCAACCAATATTATTGAATCACAAGAAAGAGGCATAGTCACCGTACATACTGAAGAAGAAAATAACAGAAAGGAAATAGAATGCAAAAAAATGAGAGGTACAGAGAGAAGAGAGAGAGAGAGAGAGAGAGAGAGAGAGAGAGAGAGAGAGAGAGAATCAAGGAGAAAATATCATAATTCATTCCACACCTATCCTAACCAATTTCCCTCATATTTATGCCCAACGTTCACCGCTTTCCATGTGAGCATTTTGTCCTCATACATGAATAACAAACTTGCCAAATTGGTCCTCACGCATATCATTGCCTTCTCCATTGATGACTCATGTTGCACTTCACCTCCACGTTGGCATCTCGAATACACGTTACAGTACTGTAGTGGCAAAATGACTATTGATGGAAGAGGCCTGTGAATTTGGGGTGGCATTGCATCAAATTTGGAGATATTGCATTGCCAAAGTACTTTTAATTCATGTTTGGGTACGATATCTAGCCTAATCAATCGATGAGTGGAAGAGATATAAATAGAAATTGTTATTCAAAGAGACTTGTAGAGGAGGTGAAGCCGGGTAAGGTTAATGGGTTGCTATTGATGAAGAGGGGATCGTAAGTGACGTGGTAGAGCTTTATTTCATAATTATAGGTAAGCTATGAAGCATGAACACTTTATTTTGAAGGCATGTCACCGTATACTCGTATGAGATACATTCACATGACACATATTCATGAGTTTCAGAATATAAAATTAATTTTTTATGACTTTAATATGACAAACAATAAAAAAAATAATAATGCATATAACATATATTATGAATAGATATTATTAATTTTTAAAGGTCTCATAAAAAATTATGAATTTTTAATTATTTATATATATATATATGTCTTGTTATGTAAGTGTAATCTTAAAAATTTAACGTGTCGATGTGTTTGTGTCCATGTCAATATCCATACTTTGATAATGGTAAGTGGTCATGCTTAGACTCATTAAATTCACACCTTAACTGCTCGAGAATGCATGGGATAGCGAAGTATGCTCGGATCTACCAAGGAATTGCAAAGTATGCTCGGATCTGCCAAAAAAAAATCAAGAAACTTTAACATCCAACTCAGGCTCTATAAGTTAATGGATTAACATAATTGTGTATCAGTAACAAATTTTTTGTAGATAATTTTCGATAGAAATGCTACAGTAAAAACAATTGGTTAACTTAGTCATAAATGCATGTCCCTAAGTTCCGTTTGGTCCTAAGGGTTTTAGAAGTTTCATTTTGGTCCCAAATTAATGAATATGATCATATCTCTCTCGTTGTAAGTTTGAATGTGATGAGTCTAGAGTTACTTGATACTTTTCACAAATACTTTCTCTATTCAATTGAGGCCATCAATAAACAAGGTCAAATTGGATACCCAAAGTGGGTCACTCATTTCATGGTTAAACAAAAGAAGTTAGTCTTATATCTCTCATTTCAAGTCATAATGCAATGAGCTTAGAGATATATATACAAGTTTCACTTAATGAGTTTTTTTTTCTACCTAGTAAGGACTGTCAACAAACGAGATCAAATCGGGTTCGAAAGACCAAATTTTCACAATTTTTTACTTTTTGGTCCCAAACCCACTTTATAGCCCACTTTGACCTCATTTGTTCATATTCACACTTGAAAAAAAAAAAGAAATATAATTATATTCAGTAATTTGTGACCAAAATGAAACTAAATAAAAATATTTAAGAGTTAAGACCGAAATAAACTTATTGACATAAATTTAAGATCAATTTAAACATTAAACCTAAACAAAATTGAGAGCCTAATAACCAAAATACTTTCTAAAATGTAATCTAAACTATAATAGGAGTATAGGACATGGTATACCACGAAGTAGTTTGGCCACCGGGAATTTAATTCTTTATTCATTACTATTTGTTTTGACTGATCCTTTAATTGGGTTCACATTCCTAGTTCCAATTTTGANAATGACTAAATTACCACTTATTTAACTTAGCTAATTAAATTTTATTCTACAAACTCTTTTCATTTTTCATCTTTATCTTTGTTAACCTATCTAATTAAGTTTTACTTTGAAAATGATGTTAGTTATAGTTTGAGCGGTGACTTTTTTATATTATTTTTTTAATTGAAGAATTATGGACATTATGTGTTTTGAAATTATATTTTCTTGATGAAACTATTAATTTTAAAAATTTTAATTATGATAGATTTTTTCTTTTATGATATAGGAACAAAGCACATTTTTTTAAGGTATTTTCATGAAGTGTTTTGAAGAATTTTTACATTTGATAAGCTATTATTTGACAATAAAATGTCAAGGACATATTTGAAAAAGTATNTTGACAATAAAATGTCAATGACATATTTGAAAAAGTATTAAGCATTCCCAAAATTATCAAAGTTGAACCAAACACAAGATTGTAATGTTCTTGGGAATATTGCAAAACAATCCCAAGATTGTTTTAACTCATCCAAACAAATTTTTTTATATACTTGGAAATCTTATTCATAGGGATCACATTCCCAAGAATATAATTCCCAGGAATGAAAAAACAATCTGTGTATCAAACGGTCCCCTAGAGTCATAAAATCATTAATTACAAATTATTGCCAGTCAATTATCATGCAGAATATTTGATAAAAAAGAAATCATGCAGGACAGAATCCATGGGGTTCTTTCACATGGCTATGAGCCTATGACTATGTAATTGCTGCCGCAGAAACTTCAGAGACCATGGAAGGACTCCAATGTAAATTTAGGGGTTGGGCAACCCTGCCAACCTATCAAAACTAACATAATATGTTAGTTTGAGTTTATTTGGGTTCAGCTAACAAATTCATTTGAGCTAGAAAAATTGAGTCTGCTTAACTTGAGTTGACTCATTGGCTTGTAAAAATTTTATATAAAAAAATTATTATAGTTGAAATTATATTTTGGTCCCTCAAATATTCTTATTTTCTCAATTTGATCTCTTTATAGTTTTGTTTCTCATTTTAGTCGCAAAGAAACAAATTGTGAGTGACCAACTTGAGAAAAGGAAAGCTAAGAGGGACCAAATTGAAAAAAAAATTAATCAGGTAAGGGATAAAAAATGGTTTGGGCCAACCCATCAACCCAATCCAATCCAACTTGTCACTATTTGATTTGGGTTAGCTTAAATTAACTCAATTAATCCAACCCAAAAAATTCATTGCCACAACCTTTGGGATTAGCACCTCCATTAAACTTGGAAAGAATTTGGAAGCTTTTGTTGATGATCATAAATTCATAATGATCATAAGAGGAATTTTGATGACCTCGTTAGCAAAATTCAATGCCAACTTGTTGGGTGGAAATGTAATCTTCTCTCTCAAGCTGGTCAGCTCCCACTCATCAAATTGTAGTGTAAGCGGATCCAATTTATAAGTTCTCTTCATTCACTGTGTATGCATTTGCTTAATCATCGACATCTATTCATTCCCAAATGCTTTGGGGGCTTGGGTCTCAGGGACTTTTGGATTGTGAACAAAGCTTTGTTGGCGAAACAATTTTGGAGGTTTGTTGCCAACCTTGACTTGCTTGTCTCGAAGTGGGTTAATAATAAATATCTGGTGCACTTCGAGATTAGATCTTCGTCTTGTCATTATTTGCTGTAATTCAAAACATATTAATGAGTCATCTCAAATGGAGATTAGGGAACAGTGAAAACGTGGACATTAGAAGTAAATTATGGGATCATTACCTTGAGGGTACCCCTACGGATGTAAAAATTGCGAATGTGTTTGACCATAACACTTATTCATGGATCAAACATCGACTTAGCATGGTTTGTTATGCTCAAGTTGACGCACAAAAACTCAATCCAAGGGTTAAAAAATCATTTGTTAAATCAATCTATCTCTCCACATACATTACCTATCTTGCTGGAAAAAAAATATCTTGCTGGTGAAGGATTATTTTTTCATTTCCAAGAATCACATTCCTTCCCAGGAATAAAATTCCAGGATTATAAAAATGTCTGTTTGGATGAGTTAAAATAATCCTAGGATTACTTTGCAATATTCCCAAGAATGTTACAATCTTGTGTTTGGTTCAACTTTGATATTCTTAAGAATGTTTAATACTTTTACAAATATGTTCTTGACTTTTTATTATCAACTACTAGTTTATCAAATGTAGAAATTCTTCAAAACAATTCATGAGAAAAATACTATATCATAAAGAAATAATTATATCATAATTAAAATTTTTAAATAACATTAATAAATTAATGAGAAAAATACTATTTCATAACACAATGTCCATAATTCTGAACATAATAAAATTGTCTAAGAAAGTCTCACTCAAAGTGAAGAAATAATCAATAAGATTGTTGTCCTTTGTTAGAGAAAGAATTAATTAGGGGTAATAAAGTCATTTTGGATGGAAAAAATAATCTCATGTCATGGGATTAGACTAATCCCACCCCCTAAGAATTAAAAAATAGCTATTTTAGGAGATTATGCTATTCCCGGGAATACAATATTTCCGGGACTAATTTTCCAATCCGCGTACCAAACGCGCGGGATTACTTTAATCCGGAGCTTATAATCCCGGAACTATTTTTCCAATCCGTGTACCAAACGCCTCCTAAAAGATGAGTATCGTTGGTTGGCATTTTCATTTTAGTATCAAAGGCATGAGCGGAAAAGATAAATCAATGCACCTCATTTTCATTACTTAGCATTTTAGATTCTTATCAATTAGTGATTTCATAAATATTTTGCCATGTCTAATTCCTTTTCTCCTCTTTTATGTTTTCCTTTTTTTTTCCTATCTGTTAGTCATAATGCACAAGAAAATAACGGGAATTGAAAATTAAAATCGTTTCACTAAGTTAAACGTTCCTTAAAATATTTCCTCTTAGTTAGATTCCTTTACGGTTTTTTATAAAAACATTTCCTTATCTCAAAAAGTAAATTGCGAAATATAAAGAGTTAATGGTAGAGAGATAAACATCATAGTGGTTTGAAATAAGATAGTAAGGGAATTTATATTGCATGTGCAAAACTAACCAAATTACAATTAGAGCCAACCTAAGACTAGGATCACCCTTAAGGTCAATAACTTCCTTTTACAGTTCCCCACAACCGCAAGGAATCCTCGCCGAGTAGTAGGTTCCTATCACATTCCTCTTATCTTGCAACTACTCACAGATCACCCAAGGTTTCACAAAAAATGATGTAGGCAACTTACTACCACTAGGATTATAACATGATAGTTCTCCCAGCCCCTAAGCCCCTTATATCAACCACACGCTTCTCACCACAAAAGGGTTTCACGAAGGAGGAGGGATTCATCTTCCTTACAACAAATGAAATGAAGTTTGAAAGAATTTGGGTTCTCACAAAGAGATGGAATTACAAGGATCTTTTCCATAAAGGATTTTACAATATATTGAAGGGTTAAAGCGAGTTTGGCAAGAGCACACAATAGCTTGTTCTATCTTGAGCTTTTCAAGTGATCTTCAATATATACTTCAGAGCTCTAGGAAGCCTTGTATAGAAATATTTTGAATTCCAACACCAACGGCTAGCAATTAATGATATTCGTAAATGTTCTTCAATTTTCATAGCACAACATCATTTGACTTCCATTTTGAGTTGATTTGTTGAAAGATAAATTGATTTTGCAATTTGACTTCAGTAAGATTTCTCGACAACAATCAATTAAGAAACAAATTTCTAGTTTCTTCCTTATATAGGTTATTTTCCTGAAATACAAAACACTAAGTTAGGAAACAAATTCCTGCATTTACTCATTAGATTAGGAATTAAGATAAATCAATAAAAATCATTTTTAATATTTCAACACATGATTAACGATCATAATTAACAAATCAATGCTCATTAATCACATAATATTTTTGAAATATAAAATGATAGTAATTAACCGTAATAAAGTTATTTTCTTAAATTTCAACTCATGAAATGTGCTTCATTAAATATAATTATAATTTCACATTAAATTCTAGATGGATGAGAAATATTTTTAAAAATAAAATATATCAATTAAATTCAAAATTTCATAGAAGTCAAACTATCAATACAAAATTGATTCAGATTAAAAATAGATTTTGCAATAAAATCCAAAATATTAACCAGATTCATGATGATACAATTAATAATTAAAGTCAATGGAATAAATTACTCAAAACAATTAATTTCCTTAACTAATAATTAAAATAAAAAATAAATAAGATTTTGGAAACAAAAGAGATATGGCAACTATTGATTTTATCACAATTAAAACATGGCCACAAAAAAAATAGATTTTGCACTTTGATCCAACAACACATAAGAATAACTTTTTTGCAAATTATTAAAAATAAAAATATACATAATAAAATAAGTAATAAGAAAATAAATAAATACAAAATGTAGTCCAACACTATCTTTGTTATTATGTTTTGTTTTGCTTGTTATTTCTTTGTTTTGTTACCTTAAATTTTATTCATTTCAGTCCATAATTTCTTTTATCTTGTTTATGTCCTTAATGTTCCCTAACAATTTTATTTTGGTCCCTAATATTTTCTAATAAGTTTCACGATTGGTCCTTTATTACTGAATATGTTCTAATAAGTTCCACAAAAGTGGGATGCTCATTTGATGAAGTTGACTATACATCTCTCATTTTAAGTTCGAATGTAATAAAATCGAAGCTACGAGTTATTCTTAATGATTTCTTTCTATATCTAGTTGGGATCATTGACAAAAAGTTAAATATTACTCTGAAAGTGGGTTTGGTCAAAACACCAATATCAACTTTTAGAATATTATTTAACATCGATAGTTCCAACTAGATAGAGAAATAACTCTTAAAGAGTAACCCATAGCAGATGTTGTACGAGTGCAAAATTTGATTGTATCGGTGAAACAACCCATAGCAGAAATAACTTTTGTCGTATTCAAACTTGAAACGAGAGAGATATGACTCATATGAGTAACTTCAAAAAATGAACAACCCACTTTTGGGATCGATTTCAAATATGATTTGACCTACTTGTTTGCCGATGATCCCTTATAAGTGAGTTTGGTCAAAATACCAATATAAGCTTTTGGAATATTATTTGACATCATTCTGTTGGAAAATTATAGAGCGAGCGCAGCGGAAAAAGTGTAAAAATTAAAATTTTTAGCACAACTCTATAATTTCCTTCCAAGATCCACTAACTATATTTATACTAGTATAGGAAGATGTATACCTAAGTTTCAATCGGTGGCTTTGAGTCAGCGAATTTGAGAAGCCCACTGCGAGTGTTCTTCCTCTACCGGTGATCCACACGAGCAGTTTGGCAGATGCCCAGGTGCTAGCCTCCTTCTCTTCTTCCCAAAAATACGGGAACTCTATCTACTGATCTTGAATGATCAAGAACAATTCTTGATCCTCAAGAACAAGGTGGCGCAACTCACACACAAAAACTCTAAAGTTATAAGGTGCAAGTCGAACTTTCTCTCTCCAAGAAGAAAGTCGACTTTCCTCTCTCAAGTTAGGGTTAGGCGAAAATTTTTGACTCTCAAAAATAGCACTAGGCGACTTTGCCTTATGTGAATGTATTATAATTTCCTCATTCCTAAAATTAGGGAATTAGTAATCTAATTGGTGAATCCCTAAAATCTTGAATATTATAATTTCATTAACATTATAATTTAGGGAATCCCTAAATCTTGATTTATAATATTACACTAATATTATAATTCAAAATTTAGTAGGCAATTCGAAATTCACACCTCAAGATCAAATCTTGAAATCAAATCTTGATTGCTCAAACCCTATTGGTTGGAATGAGTCATGAGGAATTGATTTTATATTTAAAATATTACTTTTAATATTTAAATCATAAAATCGATTTGCACATATATTTTAAATTCAAAATGCAAGATCAAATCTTGCACTCCAAGATTTAAACCATGTGCCATCCTCATCTTGTTTTTAAAGGAATTTAATAAATCAAAATAACAACCCTAACTATTAGGAAGTTACAACCAACTTATTTATTCCCTAACAATATTGAATTAAAATATTACTCTAATATCTTTAATTCAAACTTTGAATCTTGAAAGCAAAATCGAATCTTGAATTCAAATTCAAATCTTGATTCTAATTAACAAAACATTTTCATTTATTAAAATCAATAGGTATGAGGCGCCACCTCACTCCCTTGTCCTCTAATATTAAAGAATTTAATAAATCAATAATTCCTAATTTTTAGGAAGCTTATTTGATTTATTATTCCCTAATATTTTAAACAATAATTTAATTGTAAATAGATCAATCAAATTAACTATTTAACAATTAATATATTTAAACTTGTCTAACAAATTTAAATATCATAAACGTAAATATCATTTAAGACAAGATTTCATGTCCTAAGACATTCAACTATGTCTTAAATCGTGTCACTAAAGTGACTCACGAATTAACCCTAATTCGTATCCCTATTATGGTATCTTGATCCTGCTCGTGTGTGACCCAGCAGGCCTCACGTGAAGTTGGCAGCAAGCCATCCCTATGACTCACAAGTCGAGAGCGGACTCTAGCAAGCCATCACGACTACCCAAAAACACGTGAGTTTATCGCTTTAACGCCAAACGACTTAACCTTAGTACCACTTTGTCATAATCCCTATTGTCACACGATATTTTGGTCATGGATAAGGCACGGGAAAGTCATCCTTAATCCAAACCATAACTTTCTCGATTCCTTGAGTTAGTCCCATTTCCCTGTGTGGCCACACATTCCTTGGACAGACTCATCGAGGGGCCCAGTTAAATATCTTTCAACTTAATGAGGGACAAAATTCCATCTTGGTCAACCACATTCCTCAGCACGGCAAACAACTGAACCTGTACCTAGCCTGTATGGCTACCCTACTACGGGCAACGTTGGACTAGGCCAAAGTTTAGTATCTACAACGCCGGAATAATCAAGACCTCAGGTCTAAGGGCATCGTGACAGGTGTACAAGAGAGGCTAGCTCATGACTAAAACCCATGCAGGACTCTCCGGGTCGGTCCAGCAACTTGTAACCCTTTACGTATTGCACTATGACTCTCGTGAAGCATCTTTATGCATGTATCTCCATACACCGAAGTCATGCTGGTCTTAGTTCATTCACATTCCCACATGAATAATCGACCAGGGACAGTTTAGAATAATTATCACATAATTAATCAGGGATTGTTATCATAGTAAACATGCTAATAATATGATAACGACTCAATTTATCATCCATAAATTAGTCAATCAATATGTTCATACATATAAAATGATTGGCCCTAGGGCACAATCTCCATCACATTCGTCGACAGTTCCAACTAGATAGAGAAATAACTTTTAAGGAGTAACCCATAACTCTACTTTTGTTGCATTTGAACTTAAAACGAGAGATATGAGTAGTTTCATAAAACGAACAAATCACTTTCAGGCTCGATTTCATACATATTTTGACCTACTCGTAATTAGAGACCAAAATGGAACTGTTGGAAAGATTAATATAGACTAAAACAGAACAACAAAAATATTAGGGACCAAAAAGATGTTTTGACAAAATGTTTTGCACATTTTGGTCCTCAAAAAAAATAGAAAACGAGGTAATTTTTTCCATTGAACTGTCGAAAATACCCCTCCGATCTGGTACCCCAAAAGCTTCATTGCGGATTAGCCTTCTGTCTCTGTATCTCCACCTTCCTTTGCTTTCTGTTACGAGCATACACTCTCCGTCTTCTTCTTCTTCTTCTTCCTTCTTCCTGTTCATGGAGCTTCTGAGGCGCCAAGATCAGGGTTTCCCTGAGAGGAAAGGACAGAAGCGGAAGCTGGAGGAGGAGGAATTCGAAGACGATTCAGAGATCTCACCGCCGCTACCACCCACCGGCGACGCCCGTGACGCCTTGCTCGCCGACGTCATGGCTCAGGTTGAAATCCTCCACTCCACTTTCTCATCCAACGAAGCCGATCGAGCCGCAGCTAAGCGCGCCACTTACGCACTCGCTGAGCTTGCTAAGAATGGTTAGATTTATTATTCATTACAGTTCACCTTCTGATCTCCTCCATCAATTACGTAATTTTGATTGTGTGTGTGAGCTTGTGTGTAGTAATTTTGGACTGATGTTTCCTTATTTGTGTGTGTGTGCGTGTGTTTGATGATTGTGCTTGCAGAAGAAGTTGTGAATGTAATTGTTGAAGGAGGCGCGATTTCGGCTTTGGTTAAACATCTTCAGGCGCCTCCTTCTTTGAGTGAAAATGATCATGGTCCGAAGCCATTTGAGCATGAGGTTGAGAAAGGAAGTGCTTTTGCTCTTGGACTTCTTGCTGTCAAGGTTGCTTGACTTTTCTGCTTTCAGCTATTATTTAGGAAGTACAACTAAATCGTATGTCAAACTATATGACTTGTCTTTTTTGTTTTTGTTTTTTCTTATTTTTATTTGGGGAGAATTCTCAGCTAAAGTATACACTGAATTGATGATTAATATGATTCTGCTAAATAACGTGGTTTAAGTTGTATGTTCGATTATAAATCTTTTTGATATATTTGTGGCAGCGTCTATATTATCTTTGGTTGCTTCTTGAGTGTTAATTAGAAGTTAAATATTGCTATTTATTTAGAAAATGCTTTCTGCAGCCAGAACATCAGCAACTCATTGTCGACAATGGTGCCTTAAAATATCTGGTTGATCTGCTGAAGAGGCATAATTATAGTTCTACTTCACGTGCTGTGAATAGTGTTATTCGTAGGGCTGCAGATGCGATCACGAATCTTGCTCATGAAAACAGTAGCATTAAAACCTTTGTCAGGTTTGCCTTTTCTTGTTCCACCATAGCTTAAGATTTAAAAGTTGAATGCTTTTTCTCCTATAATTTTCTGGACTCAATAAATAGGATGGAAGGCGGGATTCCACCACTTGTTGAGTTGCTTGAATTCACTGATACGAAAGTGCAAAGAGCAGCTGCTGGTGCATTGCGAACCTTGGCTTTTAAAAATGATGAAAATAAAAATCAGGTAAGCAACTATTTCTGAAAGTTGGGCAATTGAAACTGGATGGAATTCAAAGTGTGTAAGTCAAACAAGCTCATGACTTGGCAGATTGTTGAATGCAATGCTCTTCCAACTCTGATTCTAATGCTTCGTTCCGAAGATGCTGCTATTCATTATGAAGCGGTATGGCTCATGCAACATTTCATTTTTGGCCTTGAATGCTCGATTTCCTAGTTAGTGTGAAGTTTGATCTTTGTTCTTCTCATATCTATTGCGTTTTTGTTGATCCTTAATTGTATTACAGGTTGGTGTTATTGGAAATCTGGTACACTCTTCTCCTAATATTAAGAAAGAAGTTATTCTTGCTGGAGCTTTACAACCTGTAATTGGGTTACTTAGGTATGTTATCAGTTCTGGACTGAGGAAATCTTTTGTACTATTACTATATCTCTCAAGTTCCTTTCTACCTGGTTATACCTTCCATAACATAGATTGCAGAAAAGGTTGTCTGTCTGTTGACAAATATATTGTTTTTTTGTAAAAGATCCTGCTGCTCTGAGAGCCAAAGGGAAGCAGCCTTGTTACTTGGACAGTTTGCAGCCACTGATTCAGACTGCAAAGTAAGCCTAAATTCACTGTGTTTATCTTTGTAGTTTGTACCTTGTGCTGAAAAATAGTGGTTGTGATAAGGAAGGGTAGTTAGACAGGGGAAGAGACCTTCACACTCGTTTACCTTTTCGTAGTAATGAAAAACAATTTGAAAAAAGCGAGTCGGCTGCTAGAACTACTGGTCTTAAAAAAAAAATAGGCTTACTCTTCAATTGAATTCAAATTCCACGCCAAACTCAAATCAAATGTGGATTGATGTTTTGTTTGAAAACTATGACAATCCAATTTGGATTATCGTGTTGTAAGAAAAAAGAGAATCGATGAAGAAGACTCGATCTTATTTATTGAACTTGATTGTTCATTTTGACGACTTTATCATATGATTCTATTTTATCATACAAATCTCTACTCTACCATCCCGGAGTTCAGTCTCCGGGGAATTTTTATGTTTGTTATCTGGATGATGAAGGGTGGTAAAGACATAATAGCTGCCTGGACTTTAATTTGGAGCAGTTGCTTTATAGTTCCAATTTCCAAGAATTGGACAGTTTCCTATCACAGTATTTCTCATTAAATGTGAATGTCATAGAATATCTACTATTTAGGATAGGTGACTACTCATGCGATGATGCCTCATGTTTCTATCTTCTCCTCTTGCCCTTCAGTCTAAATTACTTGATTTTTGCAGGTTCACATTGTTCAGAGAGGTGCTGTTCCACCTTTAATAGAGATGCTTCAGTCCCCTGATATACAGCTCAGAGAAATGTCTGCCTTTGCACTGGGAAGATTGGCACAGGTTATTCCCTGTACTCTTTGTTTTCCAAGTTACAGTTCCATGCTTTACTTGTGTAAGCTAGTAAGGTAAAGTGGCCATTGTACCCAAGAGATGATATGTTTTTGGTCCGCGATGATAGTTTTGCATCTGTAACACATGTTGCTATGTTGGTCATATTCTATACTTTTCCCTATTTGTTTTAAACATCAAATTAAATGGTCCTAGCACATCTCAGTAATATCATTATAGCTTTTTCAATGTAAATGATATGCAATATGCACTTTTTCCATTTGCAATTTGCAAGTATTTAACTAGGTTCTTTTGAGTATCATTTCCTTTGGCTTGAAAATCATTTGTTGACTTCAGGACATACATAACCAAGCTGGTATTGCACACAATGGTGGTCTAGTTCCATTGCTCAAGCTTCTGGACTCAAAAAATGGGTCTCTGCAACATAATGCTGCTTTTGCACTTTATGGCCTTGCAGATAACGAGGTGTGTTATAACTGTAGGAATTCTATTGAAATTAAGATAATCTGTTCTCAGATGGATAAAAAACTACATTGATTACAATTTTAATCGTTTTTTGGTTATTTCATTGTGGCCCCTAGGATAATGTGTCCGATTTTATTAGGGTAGGTGGTGTTCAGAGATTGCAGGATGGAGAGTTCATTGTTCAAGTAAGTATTATTTTAGTTCTCTTTATCTTATGGACATTACTTTTGATTTATAATTTTTGTTTTTGTCCTTCGTTTTTTTTATTTCATTGGGAATAAAGTACATTATGATTGGATGTGTACAGTCATATTTGTAAGAACTGGAGAGAAATAGTCTTTACTTGGACCTATTCTCACCCATCTAGGGTTTTTATTGCAGGCAACAAAAGATTGTGTTGCAAAGACATTGAAAAGATTAGAGGAAAAGATTCATGGCCGTGTAAGCAGAATTTCACATTACTCATTATATTCACGTGTTACTTACATGCCAATTATTTTAAACTTTAATTAATTTGGGAAATGTCAGGGACCAGGGTGGTATAAACTGTTGTCTATAGGTTTTATTTGGTCAACATGTTTAAATTTATTATCCTTCATTTTCTTCATGTAGGTCCTGAATCATCTATTATATCTTATGCGAGTTTCAGAAAAGGCTGTCCAAAGAAGAGTTGCTTTGGCTCTTGCTCATCTTTGTGCAGTGGAGGATCAGAGAATAATATTCATTGATAACAATGGTGTGGACCGTTAATCCATTTCATATTTTTGAATCCTTTGATTCATGTTGGTTTTTACTGAATAGTTTCCATTTTGATTATCTGTATTCAGGTTTGGAGTTGCTTATTGGGCTTCTGGGCTCTTCTAACACAAAGCAACAATTTGATGGTGCTGTGGCTTTATGTAAGTTGGCCAACAAAGCCATGACTCTGTCTCCCATAGATGCTGCTCCCCCTTCGCCCACTCCCCAGGTAAACTTATATCCAGTTTGCTTGTCATCACACCAATTTTGAACGATTCAATTTAATTAAAATAGTTTTGAAGTATCATAATTTGATCTCAACATACCATTTGTACTTTTATTTAATTTTTCACAAATTTTAATTTCTCCTTTACTTTTCCTGAGGTTTTGGTATTCCACATTGCCTGATCTAGTTAAAGATATTTTCTTCACTCAAATACTCATGTCCAAAAGGTTATGAAAAGTATGAGACTGTTTGAAGTAATATTTAGGTCCTACAATGGATTGGTGATACTTTGGTTTTTGGATTTTGTTTTCTTCATCATGGGGACCTTATAGGATTGAGTGACTGACAACGCTGGACTTTTATATTTTTGAATTTATTTGTACACTGACTCCATGTATGTCTGCTAAGGTTTAAATTTTATGGGAATGATAAATCAACAGTTTGTGGCTACAAAAAGTGGTGTGTTTATTTAGTTTGCATATGCTGATCTAATATTAGTAGTTAATAATTGATAATTGATGTCTACTGTGCCTGCACTCGTGAGTCCTCACATAGCTTCCACTTCTTCTCTATGTCCTGTCCAAATGATTTTAGATTCACGAATAAGTTGTTTCCTAAAGTTTGGGTCTCTGATAAACAGGCTATTCTTCATGCAGGTTTATTTAGGAGAGCAGTATGTAAACAATGCTACATTGTCTGATGTCACCTTTTTGGTTGAAGGTTTGATACTTCACATATGCATTCTTTCTTGCTCAGAGCTATGTTCTTTGTAAATAAGTTATTTGAAATGTGGTCAATTGCAGTGCCAAGTAGAATTCTTAGTTAATTTAATAGCATTCAATCTTCATTGCAGGAAAACGGTTTTATGCTCACAGAATCTGCCTACTTGCATCTTCTGACGCATTTCGTGCAATGTTTGATGGTGGTTATAGGGTGAGCATCCATAACTTGATCTTTACTAATGAATCAAATCTTCACCCATAAACATAATAACATAATATTCTGATCATAACACATAAACATAATAACATAATATTCTGAGCATCCATAGGGTGAGCATCCACATAATAACTGCCATACATAAACATAACACATAATAATACTTCAGAACTTACAAACAAGTACATATATTATTCCTAATAATAATATATAAAACACTAGTGTGCTAACAGCATCCGTTATCTTTAAATTTCAATATACATTATAACAACCAACCCATGTATTTTGTTTTGAACAATTGAATAAAAAAATGTTATATGAATGTTCATTGATCTACATTTTATACCTTTGTTGATCCCTTAATTTGCTGTATGACAGGAGAAGGATGCAAGGGACATAGAGATTCCAAATATAAGATGGGATGTTTTTGAGCTCATGATGAGGTCTAATAAATTATGCATTTCTTGAGTTGTATGAAATTTAAGGTGAAAGCCTCTATTCTGATCACCTACAAAGAACTTACATTTTCTCATTTCAATCAATTTTTGTCTAGATTCATATATACTGGATCAGTTGATATTACTTTGGACATTGCGCAAGATCTCCTCCGGGCAGCTGATCAATATCTCCTAGAAGGACTTAAGAGACTCTGTGAGTACACAATTGCACAGGTGAGCTATGAAATTTGTTTCATGCATGTATATATATATATATATATATATATTTTAACATTAGACTGAAAGATCTCTGCCTTACTAGTCACAACTGATTTTTGCCCCCAGGATATATCACTGGAAAATGTGTCAAGTATGTATGAGCTTTCAGAAGCCTTTAATGCAACATCATTGAGGCACACATGCATCCTTTACATCTTGGAGCAGTTTGATAAATTGAATGCAGATCCAGGGTACAAATCTGTTCCTTGAATCCCACGTCTGCTTCTTTTAGATATTTTTTTTGCCTCTGTAATGCTGAAATAGATTTTTATATGAACTATTAACTCAATAATATAATTTAATTTGAAACGATAATATAATTTAATTTGAAATTATTTCTGAAGAGCAAGCGGGAGCTTTTGAGGCTAGTGACTACTCTCCATGACTGCTTACTGTGTTCACTTGTAGTTTTTTTTTTATATATAGAAAAGGAATTCAGTTATTAAAATTCTGCCGGTGCTACTGAAACAACAACATTCTTTTGAAAGCCTATGTACAACCCATTACATCCAGTTAGAAGGAATAATGAATAGCTCTAGAGAGTCTGGTATTTGGCATATTGCTTTGTGAGAGGTCACGTGGGATTTATCTCAGTGGAGGAGTTTGGTTGGTATCTGAGATGGAAAGCAGTGTATAATCTACACAGTACAACCGCAATTAGCTTCTATTTGAGATATTAATGGGAAAATCATGGATCAATCCTCTGGCATGTTCTTTCAGTTATGACACAAATATTAAAGAAAGTGCCAAGTCTGAACCCACGATCCCTGCATCATTTAGTGTTAATCCCCTTTTTGTTTAAAGATTAAGGTGGAAACTATCAAAGGAAATTTTGCATTCTCAGTGCTATATTGCTTTTAGTTCAGCTGAAAGATGAAAAGTTCAGTGCCATTATAAGAATTGAGGTGGTATTTATGCTTTGTTTTGGGTTGTAGTGGGTGGAGGAGTGCTGTTGATTATGTTTTCAATATTTTTCTGTCTGCCTTGTTTGGTCTAATATCCTAAACTTTATTACATAGGTTAGTACTTACAAATGACAGTCTGGATATTCCAGTTTCAGCTGGCTGGTCAATGCTTAGTAGTCAAGAATGTGATAGCTGTCATGACAAACAATTTATTTAAGAATAGAAATTCGTATCTGTCACTGTTTTGGTTTTATTTTTCTCCAGCTTAAATTTCCTTCTGTGGCAAATACTTGCAGGAACTCTTATCTGATTCAGCGGATAATACCCGAGATGCGCAATTACTTTGCCAAAGCACTTAAGAAGGCTAATTCCCATAACATCTGATTGTAGTATGCTGCCATTTTCATTCTTGACATCTAACTGATTTTGATGTACATAATATGGTAGATGTTCTTCCTGTTGTCTTATTGAGCCAGGGAAGGTGGTCTTCTCTGTGAGTACAGCATGGCTGAAAGAAATAACCCATCACAGTCATGCATGTTTCTCTCTGATTCAGTGTAAGTTCCTTTTTCTGTAACGTCATTTGTCATAAACTAATAGATATAGCAAATATGACCTTCACCAACATCGTACTTTTCTCCTGCATTATTGGGATGATTATATGCTGTTCTCCCTTTCTTTCTTGATTGATGTTACTCTCAGGTAATGAGTCATTTTGTTGGTCTTATAGGTTAAATGTTTCTCTAAGCTTGTATATATGACAATTATTTTGCAAGAACGTTGTCTTGTTAGGCGATGTATTTCAGGCCTTTTAATCTTATCTTCTGATACAGAAATTTGTGTTGTAAGTTAGAATTTTGTTAGGTGCACTAGTAGCAAAGAGCCATTAAAAACCCTTGGAAGTGCTTTTTGCAGGTGATGGGATCTTGCTGGCACATTTACTTTAAAAAATTGCTATTTGTTTGTTGCACCACCTGACAAATTTTTTGTACGTAAGAACTTCTCAGTCATTAATTTTACTCGGAAGTATATCCTTTATATATACTCGGACAACCTTAGGAACAATAAATTTAGGTGATGAAGTTCTTGAATTTTTCTTAAGGATTTTGATAGGGAGAGTTAGACTGTTCAAACATTTTAATTTTTGAGTCTATCTCTTTTCTCTATATCAAAATACTTTTCTTAATACTTGTATGTGATTGGTTCAAAGTCTGAAAAAAAAAAAAGGATTGCAAAAATTGTACGCTTTATGTGCACTAGAGAACCTCTGGTTTGAGCCAATTATAACTTCAAGTCAATACAAATTCTTACCAAGAAGATAACAAGAAAAAAAAACAGAAGAGAAAACCAAGATAAGATTCTTCATTCCTTTGCTATAAGAAAAACAAATATACATAAGAGTTAAGACAAGTTTTGTGTGGTCNTTATTATTTTATTCTTATTAAAATATCATTTCTATTCAACGTATAATAGTCATTTTTCCTCTTATAAAAAGGTAAAATAATTTTTAATCCCAACCCAACTTTCGAGCCCTGTTCGATCTCATTTGTTGATTGTTCCAACTAGACAAAAAAAGGACTTATTAAGATCAAAGTAGCTCGTAACTCTGAATTAGTTACATTTCAAATTGAAACGAGAGAAATATGACTAACTTTAATTTACTTGTTTGATCGTGAAATGAGTTGCCCACTTTCAAGCTCGATTTAACCTTATTTCATGATAACCCCAACTCGATACAGAAAGTAGTCTTAGAAAGCAATTCATAGCTTTGGACTCATCACATTCAAATTTGAAACAGAGAAATATGATCACATTGAATAGTTTAGGACCAGAATGAAACATTTTGCCAATATTAACTTAGATTGAAAAATAAGATGAAGTATATCATTAATTTATTAAAACACGTTAGTTAAGTGATAAAATCAGCTAAAATATGAAATATTAAAGACGTAATTGACGGCAAAAAGAAATTGAGAACGACATCAATAATTGGTATGAAGTATGGAGAAAACAAAAAGCGCTTTTGCCCTTCTCTCTTTAAAGAGAGAGACTCACTCCAATCACATATACCTTAATTACATCCTAGAGTGTCCTAAGTACTTTCATTATTTCATTCTTCCTTCACGACTTCATTCTCATCTTAATGCTTTTTCCTTTCCAAAATTACTATTAGCTAGCTCTTTGCACCACTTGACATATTTTATATATCTAAAAATTAGACTTGATTGCAAGCCGGACTCAAAATTTTATATTTAAACCAATGATTTCCTTACTCTAATTTCATCAAATGACTTAGAGCTACTCCATCTAAAGATATTTTTAAGGAACATATTTGAGAGTGAATTCAAATCTTAGAAACATATTTGATAGTACACTTAAATTTTGAGGATATATTTAACAATAAATATAAAAAATATGAATAGAATATTAGAGTCAACATACTACATTTACTTAAGTCATTTCACAAAGTTAGTTAAGGCATTTGACGAAGTTAAGGCAAGGAATAAAATTGATCAAAATATGAAACTTTGGAAATAAAATTGATAATAAACAAACTTTATGATGAAATTGAAAATTAACATAAAGCTTAGGGGTGAAAAGGTACTTTTACATTTTTATTATTGGTCAAAACCTCAAATTGGTCTCAAAAGTATGGGTAGTTTCAAATTAGTCATAAATGTTTCGCTTATTTCATATTAATCTTATATGTATGCAACTTATTTCAAATTGGTCCTAAAGTTAGATTTCTCTTCACTCTCCCAAGGTTGTTGCGAATATTGAGAATGTTCATATTTGTTGATCATTCCTCAGATTTAATTTTGTTCACACATAAGAAAGATTAAAAACAGTTGTGAAAGGCTATAAAAATTATGAAGGAAAATAACCTTTTGTTCGAATAAATCGTAATTATTTTTTTAATTAACTTTTGCTAATTAAATTCATTAATTAAGTNTATTGGTCAAAACCTCAAATTGGTCTCAAAAGTATGGGTAGTTTCAAATTGGTCATAAATGTTTCGCTTATTTCATATTAATCTTAAATGTATGCAACTTATTTCAAATTGGTCCTAATGTTAGATTTCTCTTCACTCTCCAAGGTTGTTGCGAATATTGAGAATGTTCATATTTGTTGATCATTCCTCAGATTTAATTTTGTTCACACATAAGAAATATTAAAAACAGTTGTGAAAGGCTATAAAAATTATGAAGGAAAATAACCTTTTGTTCGAATAAATCGTAATTATTTTTTTAATTAACTTTTGCTAATTAAATTCATTAATTAAGTAATTTATTTACATGAATCTTATGTTTTGGTCAAGCCAAACTAAACTTTGGTTTGGGGTGGCTAAACGGCTGATTTACTTTATGCATCCTCTTTTCTTTCCACTTTGTGTTTGCCTCCTCTACCTTTAATTTTTTTTATTTTTAACTGAAAAACTCCTTATTATATATTTTTCACCAGCCTACAAGTAGGGCTTTTACATACAAATATAATGTAATTGATACATACATATATATATATATGTACAATAAATTTCTTATATCTCATCATATATAGTCAAAGAACATCAAAGTTTTGAACTTTTGACACTCTCAACCAACTCATTCTATAACTTCAAGTCTTCAACTTGGGAAGTGNATAACTTCAACTTGGGAAGTGCCGAAGTGGTCCTTAATCTGTAGCCAGAGGCTCAGTGTCTGAGTTTGATCAAATTTCCCGTTTCCGTCCCTGAAAGATATTTCATCTTTCAATTTAAGCCTGTTTGGGTTGCCATTTTGTATGTTAATAAATAAAAAGTACTTTTTTAAGTAAAAAAACTTTTATGTATCAAACATTAAGTTTAGTTTTTTTTAGAAAAAGTTAAAGTTAAAGTCTAATTTTCCACTAGCCATACTCTGCCCTCGTTTTTCGATGAAATTTCACATGTTAATGATTGAAAAATTATTAGATTAAATCTTGATATTTTAAAATTCTTGAGAAAAAAAACAGGTGAAATGAGAGGAATGTGTATGTGCTTATATATATATATATATATGTGTGTGTGTGTGTGTGTGTTTGTACATGTATGTGGAAATTTATGAAGGAAACGGTAAGTGATTCGTTTTCATTTGATAATGCTTCTTGAGAAATTTTCATATATTTATTAGGAATCTTATGAATAATCTACCAATGAAAGATCGAATTTGGTGTTAATTCTGAGATTTGATTTGGAGTTCAAAATATAAAAAATCAATATTTATAATTATTAAAAAATAAAATAAATGTAAAAAATATTTATCAATATTTATAAAATGTGAGCAAATAAATGAATGCTGCTGAGGCCATATGCTATTCTTTCTATATATATATTTATACAACAACAGCAGGACTTCATTTATTGAGTCAGAATATATATTTTAGATTTTTCATTGTTTAAACAATAAGTTAAACCTTAATTAAGAGTCAAGAAATTGATTAAGTACCCTTCACCCCGCAAGATTAATGCAATTACCATTTGTTTAAGTACTTTTATTTGAGCTTGGACCTTTCCATAAAAAACTCATGTGCTTGAGCTTGGATAGCCCAAAAAGAATACAAGAGATACAGTTTCCTTTGGCAATTCAGTCTTTTCAAAGGGAAAAGGATCTCATGTTCAAGTCAACAGTCAAATACATCTGAAAATTCGTAACAACCAAAACTCCATCTCCCACCCTCTCTCTCAAACGTCTCATTCATTCCCAGCAGCGACAGAGTTAAATTAAAAATGTAAGATATTATTTGAATAGTTTCATCTTATATAAATTATCCTATTTCTTAACATACAAATTAAAGTGTAACAATTACTAAGCAGCAGGCAGAGGATGTTCGGGAGCATGTCTGTATTCCACAGACACGACCATCACTCGCACGTGCGACACAAACTCCTTCATGTGTGAATCATGGAGGAAAGAGAAGAATGTGTGGTAATTGTGAGGGATTTGTTAAATGTGTGGTAACTGATGCTGAAATTATTGAAGATGGAGATGGAGACTTGAATCAATGTGGGGTTCAATGGGTTTCTATATATTGTAATGGCTTGGTTCCAAAAGAGAAAAGACGAGAATGATGACATGAAGGAAGGATGGTGGATGATATGACGGTGAATATTATGGAGTTACTTTGTTTTCTTCTTTTTCTTGGTAAAATAATGAAAAGGGTCAAAAGTTCATTTTGGTCCTAATGTATGTGCTATTTTCATTTTCTTCATTTATGTTATAAAAGATTCATATGGGTCATAAATGTTGGCGAAATGTTTCATTTTACTTTCAAAATATGGTTATATTTCTCTCGTTTCAAGTTCAAATGAGACGAGTTCAGAGCTATGTGTTGGTTTCAAAAAGTACTTTCTCTATCTAGTTAGGGTCGTCGGCAAATACGGTCAAATTAGGTCCCCGAAAGTAAGTCGCTTGTTTCACNATTCTCTCATCATCAACCAAATTATTAGGAAGGTAAAGACGAGCAGCCACCAAGGGGTTCTGCGAAACGACGACGTCTTTCGAAATGTTAACTATGCAAAGAACAAGGTACCAAAGTGTCACTTTTAAAAGAACAAGGTATCAAAATGTCACTTATAAAAGAACAAGGTACCAAAATGTTAACTATGCAAAGAACAACGTACCAAAGTGTCACCTTTAAAAGAACATAGTACTAAAATGAAATTAGTCCATAGAACAAGATATCACACAAGATATCACAGTAGATGTATGTGTGTAAACATATAAAAATAGATTGAGACTTGAGCAAAACTGATCGGACCAAAAATATACTTTAGCCTAGATTTATTATGTATTGATCTCTTTCTTTTTCTTTCGGTAATAAGGGAAATTCATTAAAGCAAACAACAGTACAAGATAAGTCCTTCACACACACAGAAAGGACCAAAACATTACAAGGAAACATATTTACGACATCTAACATTACTGAAACCGAACACATCAAAGAGAAAGAATTGAGAAATAAAAAGTAGGGAGTGTAGTAAAGATAGTCCCTCCCATGTTTTATAAGCCCATAAACTAGAAAGTTGGCTTCTCTATGAGTATTGATCTCTTCATATATTCTGTCCAAAAAAAAAGATCTCTTCATATATAAGTCCTCTATATGTAAGGCCTCAATTGCCAAATATATCTTCTCATTTTCCTCATTATGCTTTGAAATTCAATACTTCGTTCACTATATCGTCCGATAACCAGAGCTCAGAAGGACCAACTTCTTCCACACTCAATTTGTTCAAGAGTTTTGAGTTTGGCCCATTTGCTTTGTTGCACCACTCATCCATCTCTTCTTTACATAACACTCGCCATCCACACTCATTTATATCGGCCTCGCATCTAATTTCTATCACAAGCTGATTGTTATCACCTGTTACATGCTTCCAACATGTTTCCTCGTTGAAATGCAAAAGCATCAGGCAATGATCACAAGAATCAGTCATCCAATGTCCCCATCCTTTGTGTGCATTCTTATATTCTTTAGGAGCATAAGATGTCCATGAAATGTAATCATCTGTATTGGGGAAATTTAAGTCTAGCCACATAGCAATTCCTGACCATTCACTATCATGACAACATTGTGGGATATCTATTGTTATTCTTGCTGTTTTCTTTCTTGGATTGGCACAATTAAGAAACCATGATGGTATAGTACCCGGATATGAAAAAGTTGCCACAAAATCCGTACAAGGATGACCTTCTGACTGTAATTAATAGCATTAGTTAAATGAATCATTAACACAAATAATCAATAATCATCAACAATTGAAACTTATAAGCAAAGAACAACAAACACACCTTAAGTTTTGTGAGTTGTGTCCCTAAATATTTTGTTCCACAACGACGCTAAAACAAGGAAAATTCTCTTGTTATATACATACAAACACACAACAGTACAGATTCCAATGGTCAAAACCTTATTTTGATCCCTAATATTTACTCGAAATAAAATTTCATTTTTAGACTCTAATATTTCTTTTGTTCTGTTTTATAGTATTTAATGTTTTTCAATAGTTTTGTTTTGGTCCTTAATAAGTTTTGCAATTGGTCACTAACAACTGGATGTGATCATATCTTTCTTGTTTCAAGTCCAAATTAAATGCGTAGAAATAGGAGCTACGAGGTACTTTTGACGAGTTTATTTTCCCCAGTTGGAGCCGTTGGAAAACAAGGTCAAATCGGGTGTGACATTAAGGCTTAAAGTGTGTTACTCGTTTCATGAAATTGACCAAATCTCTCTCATTTCAAGTACAAATGCAACAAAACAAGAGATACAAGTTACTATTGTTGAGTTTTTTCTCTATCCAATTGGGGCATTTGGCAAATGAGGTCAAATAGTACTCTGAAAGTTGATTTGTTCAAAAAATTAATACCAATTAACTTTTAGAGTATTGTTTGATCTCATTTTCCCCATTAAATAGATAAAGAACTCGTCAAGAGTAACTCGTAGCTCTGATGGCCCACTTGTTCATGCTTGATTTTAGACCTGATTTGATCTCGTTTGTCGACAACCCCAATTGGGCAAAGAAAGAAATCATCATATGCAACTTAGCTCCAATTTCATCACATTTGCACTTGAAACAAGAGAAATATAACCACATTCAATGGACTAAAATGAAACTTTTAGAAAACACTAAGGATCAAAATAGAACAAAAAAACATTAGAGACCAAAACATAATTTAAGGTAAAAAACATCAGGGACCAAAATGAGGTTTCTATTTCAATCAATAACTAGATTGACAATTGCTTACCTTATGATCAAGGGATGCAAATAGATTCCACATTTGTTCTTCTCCTAAAGGTTCCTTTATACGATTAACATCTAATCGTATTAAGCATGATGGAAGCTTTGCCAACGAGTGCAAGTCACAGAACATCATTAAAAGATAGCGTAGTTGCAAGAGATTAGAGTACCAACCAGCCGGTGCCTCAATAATTTTTTTGGAGTTCAGATTCAACACAACCAATGACGATATGCGACCAATATGAAGAAACGATACATCGTCAATATTACCACAACCACTTAAATCTAATTCTGTCAGAGATGTCAAGAACCCAATTGATTCAGGAAGTTCTTTAATAGCAGTGTATTGCAGAAGAAGCAGTGACAGATTTTTCATATTTTCTCCAAATGTTGGAAGTCTTGTAACTTTATAGCAATATTGAAGAATTAACTCCCGCAAATCATTGTTTTCCAATTTTATTGGAAGGATTTGAAGACTTCTGCAGTGATACAAGTTCACTCTCACAAGCTTTTTCAACTCTCCAAGTGAAGGATGAATCTTAATAAGGGATGAACACCATTCAAGATCTAATGTTTCTAAATTTTGAACTCCAGAAAAATCTGGAGTTTCGATCAACCAGTTGGAGTCTTTCATATCAATATGTTTCAGCTTTCCCAAAAACTGATCAAAACCAAAAAAGTGGGAGAAACCAACATTAGAAAAAAGTAATATATCAACATAATTTATAATCACAAGAGAAATTCACGTACATTAAGTATCTTATTAATTACCTGTACACCATGCCAAAGATATGTTATGTTACTGTCTGGCATATGGATTCCAACAAGTTTGTCGAATGGCCCTTCAATTGGAAGAGTTTCTAGACTATAACCCTGCCAGAAAATTACCTTTGTTGCACTAAAAAGACCTTTGAGAATGTCGAAAGACAATAAGTCCTGTGTCTCATCTGATCCAACAAGAAATCTGAGATTGAACCTCTTTAAAAAGAATCCTGGGTGCCAATGTGCTTCATCAAATTTGAAGGACTTGCTCTTGACAGACAATTGGATAGCTTGTATTGTTTTAGTCCCCTTGTAAATGAAATGTCAAGTGATGAGTTAAGCATTAATAAAAACTTAGGTAGGTATTAATATAAATATTAAATGGTCATTTATTTCGCTAACTAGTCAAATCAAGAAAATTAAAATAAGACACTCACCTCAATATCACTTTTCAATGCTTCATCAATGTCCTCTAGACAACACAATCTACTGTGAGGATATTCTTCTCTAGAAATACACATGCCCAATTCTTGAACTAAATCGTGCATCTCTAAACAAATACCTTTGATGTGACCAAGATCCCTTTCTATTAGCAATGATCTTTCAATTAAAATGCTTAATCCAATTGTTGCGTGGAGGTCACAACTTTCCAACACTTGAGCAACTAGATCTTTTCTCCATCCAATAAAAAAACAAGCAACATCTAAAAAGATTGTCTTTTCTTCCTTATTTAATCCATCATAACTTATTCTAAGAATTTGATGAATATCATCAGCATTTGGAATTTTCTTTAATCTCTTCAAAGAATTTTCCCATTCAGGTTTTGTTCTTCCACAAAGAAAAGAACCTAAAGTTTTGAGTGCCAAAGGAAGACCTCCTGAATATTGAACCACATCTTCAGACAACTCCAAAAAGCCCTTTTCAGGATATTTTTTCTTAAAAGCTTTCTTGGAAAAGAGTTGAAGAGATTCATCTTTCTCCATTAATTTAATCTCATACACTTTATGAACACCATGTGATGTCAACAAGTGCTTATCTCTTGTTGTTATAATCACCCTACTCCCCTCACCAAACCAATCAAGACTTTCAGCCAAATTCTCCAATTGATTTATATGATTAACATCATCAAGGACAAGGAGAACCTTCTTTTGGGAACAAATTTTTTTTATGATCTTCTTTCCTTGATCAGTGTTCCAAATTTCTTGGCCACTACTTCCATCTTGTTCAATAAGCTGTTGTTGTAATTGAGCAAGTCCATATTTGTCTGAAGTATCTCCAACATTAGCCAAAAAGCCACAAGCATCAAATTGGTTAGAGAATCTTTCGAAGACAGCTCTAGCAAGAGTTGTCTTACCTAGACCACCCATGCCCCATATTCCCACAAAACGAACATCACCCAACCCCATCTCTAAATATTGCAGATTCATTTCCACTATCCTTGAGTCAATTCCGATCAAATTATCAAAGTAAGGTGGCAATTTAGTGCATAAATCTTT
>QANZ01022647.1:0-21022 GCA_003254925.1 Chamaecrista fasciculata
TATTTATAAAATGATTGGCCCTAGGGCACAATCTCCAACAGACAGGAAGACACCAAACGGGAATGGGTTCCACACTGATGTTCCGACAGTGATATATACTCAGACGTGATCACCTAGAGATGGTGATATCAAGATATGTAAAGTAGTAGTCGAGGATCATGTTGCCGAACCTCTTATGAAATCCCTAGCACGGGTCTTACATGAGCGTCATGTAATGTCAAATGGGGATTAGACAGATTAATGGATGTTCCTAGTGTAGGAACAGTTTGATTAATGATTGTACCTAGTGCAAGTGGGAGTCCGTTGGAGATTGTGCCCTAGGGCCAATCATTTTGTGGAAATGTTTTGAACATATTGATTAATTTATGGAGATAAATTATGTCGTTATCATATTATTAGCATGTTTACTATGATAGCAATCCGTGATTAATTATGTGATAATTAATCTAAATCTATCCCTGGTCGATTGTTTTCGTGGGAGCGAAAATGAACTAAGACCAGCATGACCTCGGTGCATGGAGATGCATGACCTAGATGCTTGAACGAGAGTCATGATGCAATTATGTAAAGGGTTACAAGTTGCTGGACTGACCCGGAGAGTCCTGCATGGGTTTAGTCATCAGCTTGCCTCTTCTATACGCCTGTCACGACGCCTTAGACCTAAGGTCATCATTATTCCGGCGTTGTAGTTGTCAGACTTTGGCCTAGTCTAACGTTGCCCGTAGCAGGGTAGCCATAAGGGCTAGGTACGAGTTTGGTTGATTGCCGTGCTGAGGAATGTGGATTGGCCAAAATGGGATTTTGTCCCTCATTAAATGAGAGATATCTAACTGGCGCCCTCGATGAGTCTGTCCAAGGAAATGCGTGGCCACACCGGGAAATGGGACTTACTCAAGAAGATCGAGAAAGTTGTGGTTTGGATTATGGATGACTTTCCTGTGCCTAATCCATGACCAAGATATCGTAGGACAATAGGGTCTATGACAAGGAGGTACTAAGGTTAAGTCGGTTTTGGTAAAAACGATAACTCACGTGTTTTGGGTAGTCGTGATGGCTTGCTAGAGTCCACCCACGACTTGTAAGTCATAGAGATGGCTTACTGCCAACTTCACGTGAGGCCTGCTTGGTCACACATGAGCAGGATCAGGACACCGCTTAAAGGGACACGAATTAGGGTTAATTCGTGAGTCACTCCGGTGACACAATTTAAGACACAGCAAAATGTCTGGGACATTAAGTCTTGTCTTAAATATTATTTACAGTTGTGATATTTAAATTTGTAGGACAAGTTTAAATATAATAATAATTGTTAAATAGTTAATGGGATTAATCTATTTACAATTATAATATTAGGGAATAATAAAAGTTAGGAGATTATTGATTTATTAAATTCACTAATATTAGGCAAGAGGGTGGCGCCTCATTTAAGGGGGTTTTAATTAATGAAAATGTTTTATTAATTAAAGTCATGAGTTTGAATTCAAAAGATTTGAATCAAAGATATTAGGGTAATATCTTAACTCATAATCTTTGGAAGATCATGACTTCCTAAGAGTTAGGAATGTTTTTGATTTATAAAATTCCAAAATAAAGGAGGGAGGATGGCGCATTGCTCTAGTGGGTCCCAAGGGAAGATTTGATCTTCCATTTGATTCTCAGAGATTGCATTTTGAATTTGAATTGAAATATTAAGGTAATATTTTAATTAGAAATTCAAGTCCTAAAATTGTGATATTATTGTAATCTCATAATTTTATAATTTGATAATCCTATAATTTAGGGATTCCCTAATTATAATTATCAAATCCCTATCTTTATATAAATATATGGCCAAGTCGAAATTAGCTAACCCTAAGTCATAAGTGCAATTTCGCCTCCTTCTTCTTGTGAGACAAGAGAGAGAAAAATTGCACAACCTAGTCTAAGTGAGAGAGAGAGTCGAATTTTGCTAAGGTGTTAGTGAAAGTTTGACTTGTCTAAGATAGCCATGGTTTTGTGAGAATAAAACAAGAGGAGTCTTGTTTTGTGCGCCTCCTATATACATAGATCAAGAATTGTTCTTCATAGACTGGTCTGGTTCGAGAACTGTTCTTGACAATCGGAGCTGTAGATTGGATCCTAGTTCTTTTGGAGAAAAGAACAGAAGGCTAGCACCTTGGTGCCCGACAAACTGCTCGTTTGGATCACCGGCGGAGGAAGGACGCTACGAGTGGACTTCTAGGACACGCCCCGTACAACCAAACCGATTGGAACTCGTGAGGTATACCACTATCCTAACAGGTTTTAAATTCAACTAGCGGATCCGTTCGGGAAATCTTGGGCTTGGGGCTTTAAATTTTAATTTTACATTTCGCTTCCGTTGCGTTCTTGCGCCTGGATTTCCCAACAGGTTACCCCAAAATAATATTAAAAATAATGGCCTAAATATTTATATTTAATTATAATTAAAACACACAACAAACATCCTCGAGCCCAATAATTGATAGATAATATTATTAAATCGCATACCCAACAAATTATGAAAACATATCAATAATCACAATAAGGGATTCATACAATTTAATAATAAAAAAACAAAAAAAAGAAAAGAAAATAAGATTAGACTTGACTCAAGTTTTGGAACATAAGGCCTACGTACCCTAATTAGGGATCAAAATTCACGTAGTTCGGAAATACACTTATAGTTGGGGGTTGGGTTAGAGGACTCACCTCGAATCCTCGTTTTACCGCTAAAGGAAAAGGTTAGGGTATTTAATTAATAATAATTAAATAAACACTCAAAAAGAAGGGAATCGCATGTGTACCTTGATAAACAAGCGTACTTGCAGGTTTAAACATTCTCTAGGGAATGATCCCTCAAGAGAACATATTTATTATAATATTTTTTATTATATTTTTATATGATTTTTTTGAGATAAAAGGGGCAACTTAATAATTTCATGTATTTATGAGAGTATATTTTTATCATAAAATATTTGAGTTATGAACCCTATAATATTTCATGAGTTATAAAATAATTATCTTGACCTAAATTGATTAGTCTCAAGATAAAAATTGTCATCTCCTATTTGATATAATTAGGATAAAAATGAGAGACAATAATTTAGGACACACAACAAGCCAAGCCATACCAATAGAATATAATATAATATAATATATAATACAACACATCCACGAACAGCACAACATTCTATATAGTATATACACACGAAGCACGCACACAGTGGACAGAGAAAAGAGCTTCACATTCTTTTGGCCAAAATTACAATTTAATTCCAAATAGTTTCCAGAATTTTCATTTAGGTCCTTGAACATGAAATATGTAGGGACTAAAATGAAACTATATAAAATTTCCTGGGGTCAAAGTGTAATTTTACGGAAATATTGGGAGCAAAACGCAATTACCGAAACTGCCCAGAATTTGGTTACGAAATTCAGTTTAGTCCCTATCAAGTACTAAAAGTCATGATTTTGACTGAATTTCTCAACCGTCGGAACGCCTTTGGAGAATAACTCCATTGTTCCTCTATCCGGACCCTAAAAGTTAACGCATAGATATTCAAACCTACCCCAAAAATGAGATGAAGATGAGAAAACAAATTAAAAGAGAAGAAAGAAAAAGAAACCGGAATTAGACTCACCACACAAAGTTTCTCTCTCCAAAAATCAGATTTTCTCTCTCTAAAAACGAATTTCTCTCTCTAGAAATCTGAATTTTTCTCTCTCTAGAATCTGAATTCTTCTCTCTTTTTTGCCTCTCCAAAAGTTGTTTTTTTTTTTTCTATAAACATCTCATCTATTTATAGGCTTGAAAGGAGAATCAATGAAGATTAAAAATTAATGTTAATTGATACAAAATAATCTCCCAAAATCAATCCAATCACCAATTTAAAATTAGTGATCAAATTTTGAAAATTTGATGTGATTTGGTCAAGATCAAAGATTAAATATGATCAAAATCAATCCCCAAGTAATTTCCTTTTTCCCCTAATTTTCGTCCTTCTCCCCTCATTAATTTTCTTTTTCCTACTTCATGCATGCTTCATGGTTATGGAAGATGAATCACTCATTCTCAATCTTCCTTAAATGAAACTTGATGCATGGTATTGATAAGAAATGGACTTTGGCCCAATGTTAAGGTTTAGAAGGGTAGAGAGAGTGGTTTCAAATCCCAAGTTTGTCACTTTCACTATTTCCTCACCTTTTTTCTTTTTCCCATTTTTTTTAATTTGTTTTTTTATTATTTTTATTATTTTTCATTTTTATTTATTTTATACTAGATGAAACTCTCTTCTTATTTAGGCCTTTTCTTTTGGAATTTTCCTTATTTAAAGTAAGACTTTGAAAACTCAAAATTTTTATCTTATTTTTTTAATTCCCAAAAGGTTTATTTATTTACAAAAAGACCCGGGCAAAATACGGTATTCACAGTTGCCACTCTCCACTTGTTTCTTATGTAAGAGACCGAGAACATAGTTTAAAGGTGTTAGCATAAGAGCAAGTGAAGAACATAATGAAAACGTATTTTGAACGAGATGATGATTTGAGATGCATGCAAATGAATAAATGTATGTCTTGCCTCTCGCCCTCAAACGAGGACATAGCAAGTGGAACCGACGAGAAAGATTCTTTGGAACGATCTGCCACCGTTACAAAAGAAAGGGTTATTTGGAACGATCTGCCACCGTTACAAAGAAAATGGTTCTTTGGAACGATCTGCCACCGTTACAAAGGAATGGGTTCTTTGGAACGATCTACCACCGTTACAAAGGAAATGGTTCTTTTGGAACGAACTGCCACCACGACAAAGAAAAGGGTTCTTTTGGAAAGATCTGCCACCGATACAAAAGAAAGGGTTCTTTGGAACGATTTGCCACCGTTACAAAGGAAAGGGTTCTTTAGAACGATCTGCCACCGTTACAAAGGAAAGGGTTCTTTGGAACGATCTGCCACCATTACAAAGGAAAAGGTTCTTTTGGAACGATCTGCCACCGTTACAAAGGAAAGGGTTCTTTGGAATGATCTGCCACCATTACAAAGGAAAGAGTTCTTTTGGAACGATCTGCCACCATTACGAAGGAAAGGGTTCTTTTGGAACGATCTGCCACCATTATAAAGGAAAGGGTTCTTTTGGAACGATCTGCCATCGTTACGAAGGAAAGGGTTCTTTGGAACGATCTGCCACCGCGACAAAGAAAAAGGGTTCTTTTGGAATGATCTGCCACCGTTGCGAAGGAAAGGGTTCTTTGGAACGATCTGCCACCGCGACGAAGAAAAGGGGTCTTTGGAACGATGTCAACGAGGTCCTTCAGCTTCTGTTTAGATAATTAGCTTTAACCTCAACGAGGTCCTTCAGCTTTTTTTTAGATGATTAGCTTTGACCTCAAAGAGGTCCTTCAGCTTTTGTTTAGATAATTAGCTTTGACCTCAAAGAGGTCCTTCATCTTCTGTTTAGATGATTGGCTTTGACATCAACGAGGTCCTTCAACTTCTGTTTAGATGATTAGCTTTGACCTCAGTGAGGTCCTTTAGCTTCTGTTTGGATAATTAACTTTGAGATTATGTATGGATAATTAGCTTTGAGCTCATTTCTTCCCCTTTTTTTTGTGTATTGCCTTTGGCAAGCTTTTGTATTTCTCTTGTTTGAACCGCCTATCCGTGTAACGGCCTAGGGGGAAACCATTCCTTGTTTTTTCTTCTGTTTTTTTTTTTTGGAAGAGCACATTCTGGTGTCATGAGCTATTTTTTGTATGGAAATCCTCGTTATTCCAAAGGTTAATTTTGTTGAGGTGTTTTTTTTAAGAACGACCTTGATTGGCTCAAAGGGGTTAACAATGGTAAAAAATTGTATGGGATAAATGAAGAAAATTAGATCTTCTCTTGTCATCTGAATTCCTAGCATAAAGATGTTGAAAGATTGCCCGTCCCCGGTTATTAATCAATTGAGGTTAAATTTAGAAACTCCTACTTGTGGATCAAATAGGATAGCAAGGGATAAACTCCTTTATTTTTAAGAATAGCAAAGAATGCCTTGTATCATTGGTAGAACAATTTCACACGAGACGAATTCTCTAGTTGACCTTTGAGCTCTTTCTTGATTCAGCAAATGCATCAGATCGTCGTTGGCATTTTGAAATGTTTAGGGTTTGCGATTTATGCATATCCATAGTATCGAGAGATTCACGCAAAATTGAAGATCATCGCTTTTTGATGAAAGTTTGACTATTATATTTTTTTTTGAGAGCGTGAAGAAATGGGAGCGCCAAAAAGGATGGGGGTAGAAGTTATGAAACAGGAGAAATGCAAAAGCGCATGCAAAAATGACTGCTTTGTATTAAATCCTTATATCAAAAATAAAACATAGAATGCCCATGGCTAAAATGTATTTTATCCAAACATAAAAGAAAGAAATAAAACACTTGCAAAGAAATAACAAAAATGAATTTCGCCTCTCAAATTGTTGGCACTCCCCTCTAGGCTCTGCTTCGTTGATGTAGCTTCACTTTCCATCCCCTAGCAGTGAGTCGTTTAGAATGTTGAGATTTCCTCCCTCCAGGGAGAGGATCTTGTTATCAATAAAAGTCCACACGTGGCGTTGGAATGGATCACAATTATCAATGGAATGGCCGGCTATTCCCATGTGGTATTGACACTGCAATCCTGGACGATACCATTTAGGAAATGGCGGAGTCCAAATCTTAGCCGGTTTTGGTCCCATTACCTTTCGATTTTGGAGTTCTCGAAAAAGTTGGGTCTTGGTGATGTTGATTTTCGACATTGGCCTATCATCAAACGTCTTCTTAGCCCGATTATGTTGGTTGTCCGAACCATTGGATTGACTCTTTCGTGATTGGTTAACTAAGTTCGCCTCACCCTTTTCCTTATTGCAAGTAATCTCAGAGTAAGGTTTCCCCCTTTTTAAAGTCTGGTCTACTATATCGAGTTTCCCTTCTAGTTGGTCCCCAATTTTTATGAGGTTAGAGAATTCTCTGATAGTTGACTCAATCATGCGCTTATAGAACGGATTGGGGAGGGTAAGGATGAAATATGGAATCATCTTGTGCTCCCCCATCTTTGGTTGGACTTCCATAGCCACTTGTCTCCATCGTGAAGCATAATCACGAAAGCTTTCGTTGGTATTCATCTTGAGCGCTCTAAGTTGGTCCCTAGTTGGGATATCTTTCTCATGCTAGCGTCTAATAGATAAATCAACTAACTCCTTCCTAGATTTAGTTGCAGAATGATGCAAACCCATGAGCCAATCATGATTGGGGCCAGCTAAATTTTCGCGAGAAAATGTCAAGAGGTCTCTCTCATCTCGGGAATGGGCTTCCACATGCTCTTTAGTGGACACTGTGTCACTTTTGCCCTTCGCAAATAGAGGAGCATGAGCGACATCGGAATCAGCCACTAACGGATCATTCATGTAGATTTCCCCTTTCCCCACTGTCTGTGCTACGGGACATAGGTCTTGTCTTGGAGCCGTCTCAGGAGCGGTCTCCAAGGTTCGTGAATTGTTTTGCTCTTGTATTGCCATTGAAGCAACCACTTCTTTCTGAGTTACTGTTGGGAAATCACGGAGCCCCGCGCGAAGCGGAATCGGGAAATAAAAGTTAAACGTTTAAAATAAACAACGCAGGCTTTGTGATTTCTTATCAGGATCCACTAAATGAGCCTATATTAGAATAAGGATTAGAAATTTACCCAAGTCAATCGGTAGCTTTTGTGTGATGCGATTACGAGAAGCCCACTCCAAGTGTTCTTCCTCCGCCAGTGATCCACACGAACAGTTTGCTGACACCAAGGTGCTAGCCTTCAGTTCTTTTCTCCAAAAGAACTCGGGACTCCAATCTACGGTGTTCTTGAAATTCAAGAACAATTCTTGAATCACCAAGAATAATGGCGCCTATGATCAAGAATCCAATTCTTTGATCTCACACAAGCTTGTCGCACAAACCCTAAAACCCTTTTAGGTTTATGCGCCACTTTCTCTCTCTAGAAACTAGGCTTGCGTTTTTTTCCTTTTCTCTCACCAAGTGCAAAAATCGAATTTCTCTCTTGTTAGTGTGTTAGGCTAAGAGTCGATTTTTAATCTCTCTCTAAGCTCTCTCTAGTTTTGCAAACTTTTCTCACAAAACTTCTCTCTCTAAGTCGACTTGGCTATCATATTTTAGGGTTTGAGGAGTTTGATAATTATATTCAGGGAATCCCTAAATTAGTGGATTATCAAATTATAAAATCATGAGATTACAATGATATCATAATTTTAGGACTTGAATTCCTAATTAAAATATTACCTTAATATTTTAATCTGAATTCAAAATGCAATCTTTGAGAATCAAATTGGAAAATCAAATCTTCCCTAGATCCTCAAGCCATGCGCCATCCTCCCCTAAAATCTTTTGTAATTTTATAAATCAAAAACATTCCTAATTCTTAGGAAATTATTATCTTCCAAAGATTTTGAGTTAAGATATTACCCTAATATCTTTAATTCAAATCTTGAATTCAAATTCATTATTGAATTAAAATATTACCCAAATATCTTTAATTCAAATCAAAATCCTGAATTCAAATTCCCTATAAATATTGAATTAAAATATTACCCTAATATCTTTAATTCAATCTTTTGAATATTTGAAATCTAGATCAAATCTTTGAATTCAAATTCAAATCCAAGTCATGACTTTAATTAACAAAACAATTTTATTAATTAAAATCTCTATATGAGGCGCCACCCTCATTCCTAATATTAGTGAATTTAATAAATCAATAATCTCCTAACTTTTAGGAACCTTATCCAATTTATTATTCCCTAATATTATAATTGTAAATAGATTAATCTCATTGACTATTTAACAATTAATATATTTAAACTTGTCTCACAAATTTGAAAATTATTCTTGTAGATATTATTTAAGACAAGACTTCATGTCCTAGAGATTTACCTTTGTCTTAAATTGTGTCACAGGAGTGACTCACGAATTAACCCTAATTCGCGTCCCTTTAAGCGGTGTCTAGATCCTGCTCGTGTGTGACCCAGCAGGCCCCACGTGAAGTTGGCAGCAAGCCATCTCTATGACTCACAAGTCGAGAGCGGACTCTAGCAAGCCATCACGACTACCCAAAACACGTGAGTTTATCGCTTAACGCCAAACGATCAAACCTTAGAACTTCCTTGTCGCGATCCGATTGTCACACGATATTTTGGTCATGGATTAGGCACGGGAAGGTCATCCTAAATCGAAACCATAACTTTCTCGATTTCCTGAGTTAGTCCCATTTCCTTGTGTGGCCACACATTCCTTGGACAGACTCATCGAGGGGCCCAGTTAAATATCGCTCATTTTGATGAGGGACAAAATCCCATCTTGGTCAACCACATTCCTCAGCACGGTAATCAACCAAAACCGTAACTAGCCCTTATGGCTACCCTGCTACGGGCAATGTTAGACTAGGCCAAAGTCTGACAACTACAACGCCGGAATAATGAAGACCTCAGGTCTAAGGCACCGTGACAAGTGTATAGGAGAGACTAAGCTAATGACTAAACCCATGCAGGACTCTCCGGGTCAGTCCAGCAACTTATAACCCCTTACATAATTGCACCATGACTCTCGTAAAGCATGTAGTGCATGTATCTCCATACACCGAGGTCATGCCGGTCTTAGTTCATTTCAAGTTCCCACCTGAATGAGCGACCAGGAACAGTTTAGACTTATTATCACATAATTAATCAGGGATTGTTATCATAGTAAACATGCTAATAATATGATAACGACTCAATTTATCAACCATAAATTAGTCAACTAGTATGTCCACACATACAAAATGATTTGCCCTAGGGCACAATCTCCAACAGACTCCCACTTGCACTAGGTACAATCATTAATCAAACTGTTCCTACACTAGGAACATTCATTAATGTGTCTGATATCCACTGACATTACATGGCGTTTATGTAAGACCCATGTTAGGACTTTCATAAGAGGATCGGCAACACTATCCTCGACTGCTACTTTTCATATCTTGACATCACCATCTCAAGGTGATAACGTCTGAGTATATGACATTGTCGAAACATCAGTGGGGACTCAGTCCCATCTGGTGTCTTCCTATCTCCACAGGGTGACCACCAAAATTACCTCAGACACGAGTTTTACGGTCCCCGTCTCTACGCGACCAACCCGATGTTGTAGAATCAGCAATCGTGCTCTGCTTGGAACCATTCCAACTCACAATGCTACCGTTCAGGAGAAATACGTGTTCAAACTGCGATTTAGAACATCTTGGTTGGTTTGGAAAACGGGCATATGTGTAACCAATTACACATTAATTCCATAATGAACCAAGAATTCTTCCTTACTTCTTCTTAAGTACTTAAGGATGTTTATGACGGCGGTCCAATGATCCTTACCAGGGTCTTGTTGGAACCAGTTTGTCATGCTCAGGGCAAACCATGATTCATCGGTATGAATCCCTTCTTGGAATCTTGCATACTGAACCCCTTCAGTACCTCATCCAAGTAAGTATACTGACTTAATTTAAGAAGCCCTCGAGATCTATCTCTATAGATCTTGATGCCTAGAATATAGGCAGCTTCTCATAAGTCCTTCATTGAGAATGATTTTTCCAAACGAAGATTCACAATCTTTAAGGTAGGAGTATCATTTCCAATGAGCAATGTGTTATTGACATATAGCACCAAGAAGACAATCGTGCTCCCACTAACCTTCTTGTAAACACATGGCTCATCAGGGTTTTGTAAGAAGTCAAACTCTTTGACACCCTTATCAAAACAATGATAACAGCATCTCGACAGGTGGTCGGCTCACCACGCTCCATATCCTTGAGGTTGAGGACGTGTTCTATCAGACCTTCGTTGTCCTTGTGTTTACTAGAGGAGCTTCCACAACGCCTTGTGGCTCTTCTCTAGTTTCCGTCTGCGCCTCTGAAGTGTCTTGTGGATCTTGAACCTTTTTCAAGATTTATCTTACTCCCACTGTTTCTTTTGGAAACAAAAACCCCTTTCAAAAAGGAATCTACTTCTGACTACAAACTCTTTGTTGTCAGACGGGTAGTAGACGTGATACCCCCTCGTTTCCTTGGGGTATCCCACAAATAATCTCTTGAGGAATTTTTGGGGACAGTTTGCCGTTAGGTTGTTGCTTAACACAAACTTTTCATCCCAAGAATCTGAGGTAAGGCAAAATGGGACTCTTTCCATTCCATATCTCATATGGTGTCTCCTCAACTGCCTTAGACAAAACATGGTTAAGTGTGAAACCAACAGTTTCTAAAGAATGCCCCTAAAAGGATGGCGGAAGATCAGTTTGACTCATCGTAAATCGAACCATATCTAATAAAGTTCAATTTCTCCTCTCGGAAACACCAACCTACCGTGGGGTTTCAGAAGGAGTGAGTTGTGAGACTATCTCACAACTTCTAAGATGATCAATAAATTCTTGGCTCAAATACTCGTCTCCTTGATCGGATCAAAAAAAACTTTGATTTTCTTGCCAAGTTGGTTCTCTACTTCACTTTGAAATTTTCTGAACATTTCAAAGAACCTTGACTTGTACTTCATTAGCCTAAACTATTGAAGTCGTCAGTATGAGTATCTACCTTTAGCTTGAGTACTCACGGGTCCATATACATCACTATGTATGATCCCCAATAAGTAAGGTGCCCTCTCAATGTGTCCAGTGATAGACGCCTTCGTCATTTTACCAAGTAAACAAGATTCACAAGCATCATATGATTCAAAATCAAGTGAGCTTAGAAGTCCACTCCATCTTTATGGAGCTTCTCCAGGCGTTTCTCGTTTGTATGGCCTAAATGACAATGCCAAAGGTATGCAGGACTAGATTCGATAACCTTAATCCTTTTCGTATCAATGTTATAAGTATTGTTATCATGTTGTCGTTCTAATCTTAAGATGCAACGATTATCTTGCAAATCACATAAGCAAATAAAATCATCTTTATAAATAGAACTTCATTCTTTACTGTTTACACATATAGACCCTTCCTTATCCAAATAAGGAGGAGAAATAGTGTTTGAACTTCAAAGAAAGTACATAATAAACTAAGCCCAGCGGGCAAAATAAGATTGTATGTTCCCACAGCAACAACAGCAACCCTTGCTCCATTGCCTTCTCGTAGGTCCATCTTGCTTCTGTTCAACATTCTACTGTCCCTGCACATCAAATGTGAGAACCACATGCTGTATCTAATACCCAAGTGGTTTTAAGTAGAAAAAGAACACTTATAACAAAGATACCTGAAGTAGAGGCCTCACAACTCTTCTTCTTCTTTTGATCTTCCCAATAGTATTTGCACTTTCTCATCCAATGTCCTGACACTTGGCAGAAAGAGCAAAACGTATCCTCTGAAGGTTTTGCCTCCTTGGCAGGTTGTAGGCAAGGGTCGTCCACTGGCTTGGTCTTACCAACCATGACGGCGTCCTTCCTCTTTTCTTTGCCCTTCCTCTTCCCTTCGCTTCTCTGTATCATCAAGTTTGTTGCAGGCGCCCTTTTCATGGATGCCTCAGCAGCCTTAAGCATCCTATGCAGCCCAGAGATTGGTTCCTCCAATCCTTTCCTATTAAAGTCCATGACAAACTTGTAATAACTTTTGGGCAGCGAGCTTAGGATCAAATCCGTCGCAAGCTCTGAAGAAATGGGAAATCCTAGCTTATCAAGGTGATCTATGTATCCTTTCATCTTCATGACATGGAAACCAACAGATGCACCTTCAGATATCTTGCAAGATCGTAGAGCCTTAGTGGTCTCATACCTTTCTTGCCTAATCTGGTGTCGGAACATTTCCTTGAGATGCATTATTATCTCAAAAGACATCAACGTATCCAAGCCCTTTTGCAACTCGGGAATCATTGTGTCCACCATCAGGCAAGAGACCTCCAAAGAGTCATCGAAATGCTTCTCATAAACCTTCTTTTGAGCTCCTGGAGCGTTCTTGGCAGGCTCCTTAGGGAGAGGTTCTTCTAGAACGTAAAGTTTCCTCTCATGGGTGAGAACAATTCTCAAATTACGAAACCAGTCGAGGAAATTTTTTCTAGACAATTTATCCTTCTCAAGGATAGATCGCAGTGAAAACGTTGAACTATTGTTTGCCATTTGATTCTACATTTAAAGATATGAAAAATTCAATTAGTAGAAAAATATATATATATATCCACCATTTTATAAAACCCAGTAAAATTATTATTAGTGGCTAAGACCCATATTTCACCAAAGTTTACCGTCGCGTAGGCGATCATGCACCCTTAGGTTATTTAGGTAGGTAACTCCTTACCAATCACATCTCATATGACTCTTAGATCTTTATGGGACTGTATCATCATATGATACTTATTATGGCATGTTTATCCCATCTAATGCCTTGAGGTCCAAAACCTTTTTGATAACCCCATTAAGTCGCACAATAAAACTTGTGAATGGCTAGGCTCAAAACAACGAGGCCAAGGCCCACTAAACACGTGTCGCGTAGGCGATCACCGCATTTAATAAACCGAGATTTCAACGAGGCGTCGCGTTGAATCTCCCATTCACCCGTGTCTCCTCAAGGTCAAGGCAGATATGTGTCGCGTAGGCGATCACCGCTCCGCGGTGAACAAGATTTTAACAGGGTGTTTTATTGGTGGCATTAAAACTTAAGATTTTTAGAAGGGTTCAATTTTATTGTAATAATGTTCCATTTTAGTTTAATTTTAAAACCAATTTTAAAATCAAACGAGTCGTGCCACGTGTTTATTTCCCATGTATCTCATACATATAAACATGTGCATGGATTTTGTATCACATACAAAATCCCACGCTCGTATCACATACGTGGTTGTAGCGTAAAATTAAAGTTGCATGTTAAAATTCGCACCCCTAGGCATACATCTAGCGCATTGCATCACATACAAAAACTAAATGCACGAAGCACACCGTGTTTAGATATGACCCATCTACCCTACAATCCTCTCAAGCCAATGAAAGAATTTTTTTAAAAGAAAAATAAAATTACATAGGAAAAACCTCAGTTACATTGAGGTGTAAACAGAATGTAAAATTACAACAGAGTATAGGGAGACGACACGCAGGCCGTACTTACCAAAAACCCTAGAGCCATATCCAACACCACATAACCCACATGAACAATTCATATATAATCATGTCAAACACGGCATACAACAACACATACCAAAAAATAAAACAATTTTAAAATGTGTTTAATTAGGGTCTGTGCAATTTTAACATGCCTTTCTTGAAAATTAGGCCTAGTATCAATAATTATAAAATCAGGAATCTCATTCAAGAATTTAAATTATTGACCCAAAAATTTTAAAATTCATAATTTTGATAAATTTTCAGTCACCCCACAATAATTATAATTAAAACAATTTTAGTTATAATTATATAGGGATTTTCGACTTAGGCCTTAAAATTCAAGAAAATTTCCAAATCAATCCTATTGATTTCCTATGTATCATATACATATAATTTGCACCAATCTTAGATAGATTCCAAAACTTATGGTGGATCTTTTCGCAAAAACACTTTAGCATACAATTGAAAAGCGGTAAACAATCAATCATACATCTCATGTACAATCACCAAAAACTAATATAGGCCCAAAATAGCGTGGCTCTGATACCACTGTTGGGAAATCACGGAGCCCCGCGCGCCGCGGGAGCGGGAAATAAAAATTAAAACTTTAAAATAAACAGCGCAGGCTTTGTGATTTCTTACCAGGATCCACTAAATGAGCCTATATTAGAATAAGGATTAGAAATTTACCCAAGTCAATCGGTAGCTTTTATCTGATGCGATTCCGAGAAGCCCACTCCAAGTGTTCTTCCTCCGCGGTGATCCACACGAACAGTTTGCTGACACCAAGGTGTTAGCCTTCAGTTCTTTTCTCCAAAAGAACTTGGGACTCCAATCTACGGTGTTCTTGAAATTCAAGAACAATTCTTGAATCACCAAGAATGATGACACCCATGATCAAGAATCCAATTCTTTGATCTCACACAAGCTTGTCGCACAAACCCTAAAACCCTTTTAGGTTTATGCGCCACTTTCTCTCTCTAGAAACTAGGCTTGCGTTTTTTTCCTTTTCTCTCACCAAGTGCAAAAATCGAATTTCTCTCTTGTTAGTGTGTTAGGCTAAGAGTCGATTTTTAATCTCTCTCTAAGCTCTCTCTAGTTTTGCAAACTTTTCTCACAAAACTTCTCTCTCTAAGTCGACTTGGCTATCATATTTTAGGGTTTGAGGAGTTTGATAATTATATTTAGGGAATCCCTAAATTAGTGGATTATCAAATTATAAAATCATGAGATTACAATGATATCATAATTTTAGGACATGAATTCCTAATTAAAATATTACGTTAATATTTTAATCTGAATTCAAAATGAAATCTTTGAGAATCTAATTGGAAAATCAAATCTTCCCTAGATCCTCAAGCCATGCGCCATCCTCCCCTAAAATCTTTTGGAATTTTATAAATCAAAAACATTCCTAACTCTTAGGAAATTATTATCTTCCAAATATTTTGAGTTAAGATATTACCCTAATATCTTTAATTCAAATCTTGAATTCAAATTCATTATTGAATTAAAATATTACCCTAATATCTTTAATTCAAATCAGAATCCTGAATTCAAATTCCCTATAAATATTGAATTAAAATATTACCCTAATATCTTTAAATCAATCTTTTGAATATTTGAAATCTAGATCAAATCTTTGAATTTAAGTTCAAATCCAAGTCATGACTTTAATTAACAAAACAATTTTATTAATTAAAATCTCTATATGAGGCGCCACCCTCATTCCTAATATTAGTGAATTTAATAAATCAATAATCTCCTAACTTTTAGGAACCTTATCCAATTTATTATTCCGTAATATTATAATTGTAAATAGATTAATCTCATTAACTATTTAACAATTAAAATATTTAAACTTGTCTCACAAATTTAAATATTATTCTTGTAGATATTATTTAAGACAAGACTTCATGTCCTAGACATTTAGCTATGTCTTAAATTGTGTCACCGGAGTGACTCACGAATTAACCCTAATTCGCGTCCCTTTAAGAGGTGTCTAAATCCTGCTCGTGTGTGACACAGCAGGCCCCACGTGAAGTTGGCAGCAAGCCATCTCTATGACTCACAAGTGGAGAGCGCACTCTAGCAAGCCATCACGACTACCCAAAACACGTGAGTTTATCGCTTAACGCGAAACGATAAAACCTTAGTACTTCCTTGTCGCGATCCGATTGTCACACGATATTTTGGTCATGGATTAGGCACGTCATCCTAAATCCAAACCATAACTTTCTCAATTTCCTGAGTTAGTCACATTTCCTTGTGTGGCCACACATTCCTTGGACAGACTCATCGAGGGGCCCAATTAAATATCTCTCATTTTAATGAGGGACAAAATCCCATCTTGGTCAACCACATTCCTCAGCACGGTAATCAACCAAACCCGTACCTAGCCCTTATGGCTACCCTGCTACGGGCAACGTTAGACTAGGCCAAAGTCTGACAACTACAACGCCAGAATAATGAAGACCTCAGGTCTAAGGCATCGTGACAGGTGTACAGGAGAGACTGAGCTAATGACTAAACCCATGCAGGACTGTCCGGGTCAGTCCAGCAACTTGTAACCCCTTACATAATTGCACCATGACTCTCGTAAAGCATCTAGTGCATGTATCTCCATACACCGAGGTCATGCCGGTCTTAGTTCATTTCAAGTTCCCACCTGAATGAGCGACCAGGGACAGTTTGAACCAATTATCACATAATTAATCAGGGATTGTTATCATAGCAAACATGCTAATAATATGATAACGACTCAATTTATCAACCATAAATTAGTCAACCAGTATGTCCACACATACAAAATGATTGGCCCTAGGGCACAATCTCCAACAGTTACAATATGGATGATAAACATCGGGGTAATGATTGGAGCTTCCCCAAGCAAAGTATTTTCCCTCGGAGCTACCAAAGGAGTAGACATCGAGGTAGTGCATCGAGTTGCATTAAGTGGAGTGCTTTCAAGCGTATTGGACTACTGAATAGTTTTTCCACAAGTTGGAATTGTGACTTGTGATTTAATGACCTCTTAGACCAGGCTAATCAAGTCTTTGAGATCTTTGTTGATGTTGACCATTTGGGATTGCATGTTTGACATCTCTGTGGTTTGTCATTGGAGTTGGTCACCAAACATGTCAATCTTCATGGCAAGAGATGTAAACGAATTCATTGTTGTAATGACATTGCTAGAGTGGTCGTCTTGCTCAAGAGCCGTCGTAGGAGCGGTCTCTGAGACTGGTGGGTCACTTTTTCCTTGTATTGCCATGAGGGCAATCATTAGAGCGACAATAGGAAGAGCTGGGCTAACATATTGTGCCCCTGCCAGAGTTGGAGTGGCGACTTGTTCCCCACTGGTTTCTTTCGTTGACTTTAGTATGGTGTTAATGTAATTACCCATATCGGTTATTTGGGTTTTCATGAGACCGATCTCAATTGCTTGACGTTGTAGTTACTTCCGAAGGTTGATCTCTTCGTTTTCGGGATCACTGTTCACAGTTGGCAAGGCCGGAACTTGAACGAGATTCTTATCGTTTGAATCCATAGGAATAGTAAGAGTGTTGGTTATAGTGATGATTGGTCTTGAACCTTCAATCAGATTTCCTTACTAACCTGTAAAGACATGTTAAAAAGAGGAAGTTAGTGCATAAGTATTTGCATGGTTGCTTTCGCATTTGGGTGCATGCCATGCATGCAGACCTTTTAGATTCTTTGTGTGAACATGAGTTCAACTATAAGATCAATGTTGACTATTCGATTGTGGAGGATTCATTTCACTATCGATGTCGTGGTTTTGAATCTTATTGGAACATTTGATTCTCAATAAGAAACATATTACTGGGAGCTACCCCTAGTAATATTGTTGTCCTCAACCATTAGCCAAAGAAACCATTAAATTTACAATACAAGAGTGAACTTGACCCGTTAAGTTAGTTGCTACCTTGGTGGGATCAATTATGTGCAAACTGTTGGGAATTCTAGGCGCCTAACGCAGCGGAAGCAAATATAAAATTAAAATAAAACACGCCAGGTCCTAAAATTCCCGAACGGATCCGCTAGTAGAATTTAAAACCTGTTAAGATAGTGGTATACCTCACGAGTTTCAATCGGTTGGTTGAACAAGGCGTGTTCCAGGAGTCCACTCGCAGCGTCTTCCCTCTGCTGGTAATCCACACGAACAGTTTCTTCGGGCAACAAGGTGCTAGCCTTTAGTTCTTTTCTCCAAAAGAACCAGGGACCACTCTACAGTGTATTTGAATTCAAGAACTCCTTCTTGATTCAAAATCCTAAAGTGGCGCAAAAGAAGAAACCCCCCACAAGAACTCCTTCTTGCCTTTTCTTCTCTCACAAACCCTAATTTTGGTAACCTCAAATCGAATTGCCAAACTCCTTAGGCCAAGTCGATTTTACCCTCTCAACTCTTGAGAACCAAAAGTTTCCTCACTTGGAAACTAGGGTTTGATGATGGTGATTTCTCTCTTCTCTCTCATCAAGGAGGAAGACCAAAAATCAAAAGTGGAGTCTCATACATATGCATTAGGTGACTAGCACCCTTATATATACACATATATAATTATTTTTAGAGCATTATTATAATTCCAAATTATAATAATATGGCTTTCATGAATTGAATTTCAAATTTAAATATTACCATAATATTTAATTTAAATTCAAATCGTAATCTTAGGGAATCAATTTGAAGATCAAATCTCCCTTGGGACCCACCTAAGCATGGCGCCATATTGCTCCAAATTATCCTTGGAATTTTATAAATCAAAAACCTTCCTAACTCTTAGGAACCTTATCTGAATTATTTTTCCTTAATATTTTAATTGTAAATAATTAATCCCCATTAATCATTTAACAATTATTATATTTAAATTTGTCCCACAAATTTAAATACTTCACAACTGTAGATCAATTAAGACAAGACCTAATGTCCCAGACATTTCCTCTATGTCTTAAATCGTGGCACCAGAGTGACCCACGAATTAACCCTAATTCGTGTCCCTTTTAAACGGTGTCCTGTTCCTGCTCATGTGTGACCCAGCAGGCCCCACGTGAAGTTGGCAGCAAGTCATCCCCATGACCTACAAGTCGTGAGCGGATTCTAGCAAGCCATCACGACTACCCAAAACACGTGAGTTATCGTTTTTACCAAAACCGACTTAACCTTAGTACCACCTTGTCAAAGACCCTATTGTCACACGATCTCTTGGTCATGGATTAGGCACAGGAAAGTCATCCATAATCGAAACCTCAACTTTCTCGATTTCCTGAGTAAGTCCCAAATCTCAGCGTGGCCACGCATTTTCCTGGACAGACTCATCGAGGGCGCGAGTTAGATATCTCTCATTTAACGAGGGACAAAATCCCATCTTGGCCAATCCACATTCTTCAGCACGGCAATCAACCAAACCCATACTTAGCCCTTATGACTACCCTGTTACGGGCAGCGTTAGACTAAGCCAAAGTGTGACAACTGCAACGCCGGAATAGTGATGACCTCAGGTCTAAGGCATCGTGACAGGTGTACAGGAGAGGCAAGCTAATGACTAAACCCATGCAGGACTCTCCGGGTCATGTCCAGCAACTCGTAACCCCTTACATAATTGCACCATGACTCTCGTACCAGCATCTAGTGCATGCATCTCTATGCACCGAGGTCATGCTGGTCTTAGTTCATTTCAAGTTCCCACTTGAATGAGCGACCAGGGACAGTTTAGATTAATTATCTCATAATTAATCACGGACTGTTATCATAGTAAACATGCTAATAATATGATAACCATTAATTTATCTCCATAAATTAATTGATATGTTCACAACATATCTATAAAATGATTGGCCCTAGGGCACAATCTCCAACAGACTCCCACTTGCACTAGGTACAATCATTAATCCAACTGTTCCTACTTTAGGAACATCCATTAATGTGTCTAATCTCCATCTGACATTACATGATGCCCATGTAAGACCTGTGCTAGGGATCTCCATATGACATTACTGTTTCTAACATTGTCATAAGAGGATCGACAACATCATCCTCGTCTGCTACTTTAACATATCTCGATATCACCATCTCTAGGTGATCATGTTTGAGTGCATATATATATATCACTGTCGGAACATCAGTGGGGATCCAATCCCATTTGGTGTCTTCTTGTCTCCACAGGGTGACCACCAATCACTCCTCAGACATTAGTTTTACGGTCTGCGTCTCCACGCGACCAACCCTTTGTTGTAGAATCAGCAATCGTGCTCCGCTTGGAACTCTTTCCAACTCACGATGCTGCCGTTCAGGAGAAACATGTATCCATACTGCGATTTTATCTTGGTAGGTTTTTGGAAAACGGGCACCTGTGTAACCCCTTACACAATTATTCCACCATAATTCAAGATTTCATCCTTAGTTCTTCTTAAGTACTCAAGGATGCTTATGACAGCGGTCCAATGATACTCACCAGGGTCTCGTTGGAACCGGCTTGTCACGCACAGGGCAAACGACACATCGGGTCGAGTACACTGCATGATGGATCCTATTGCCGAAGCATAAGGGATGCCACTCATGCGCCCTTTGCTCAACAAGTGTCTTGGGACACTGTTTCTTGCTCAGGGTCAATCCTTTATTCATCGCCATGAATCCCTCTTGGAGTCTTGCATACTGAACCCCTTCAGTGTTGGGAATTGTAGGCGCCTAATGCAGCGGAAGCAAATATAAAATTAAAATAAAACACGCTAGGTCCTAAAATTCCCGAACGGATCCGCTAGTAGAATTTAAAACTTTTAAGATAGTGATATACCTCACGAGTTTCAATCGATTGGTTGAACAGGGCGTGTCCAAGGAGCCCACTCCCAACGTTATCCCTCTGCCAGTAATCCACACGAACAGTTTCTTCGGGC
>QANZ01022657.1:1309-44994 GCA_003254925.1 Chamaecrista fasciculata
AAAACAGGAAAAAAAAAAAAAAATTTGAAGGTCAAAGAAAGAAATTATAAAAAAAAATAAATAAATGAATTAGCTATTGACCAAATATTGTAATATTCACTTAGTTTTTCTGTTAAAATTGCGGCGGTTCAACACCGCCAATAACTTTTCCGGCGGGTTAAAACCGCCGCAATGATTGTCAGATTTATTATATTTTTTTTCAATATTGCGGCGGTTTCAAACCGCCGGAAAATTTACTGGCGGATTAAAACCGCCACAAACAATCCACAAACAAACCCTTTCCGGTCAAATTTTTCGGCGGCTAGAAACCGACGCTAATAAATATTTACTGGCGGGTATCAAGAAACCGCCGCTAAATTATTACCAACGCCCTCTTTTGCGACGGTTTGCCAACCGCCGGAAATTATTTTTTCTGGCGGTTAAACCGCCGCTAAAATATCATCTAAACCGCCTCTAAAACCCCTCTTTTTTTGTAGTGATTGTGTCACTAAAGTGACTCACGAATTAAACCCTAATTCGTGTCCCATTGCAGTATCTTGATCCTGCTCATGTGTGACCCAACAGGCCTCACGTGAAGTTGGCAGCAAGCCATCTCTATGACTCACAAGCCGAGAGTGGACTCTAGCAAGCCATCACGACTACCAAAAACACGTGAGTTATCGCTTTAACATCAACGACTTAACCTTAGTACCACCTTGTCATAATCCCTATTGTCACACGATATTTTGGTCATGAATAAGGCACGGGAAAGTCATCCTTAATCCAAACCATAACTTTCTCGATTCCTTGAGTTAGTCCCATTTCCATGTGTGGCCACACATTCCTTGGACAGACTCATCGAGGGGCCCAGTTAAATATCTCTCAACTTAATGAAAGGACAAAATTCCTTCTTGGTCAACCACATTCCTTAGCACGGTAAACAACCAAACCCATACCTAGCCTGTATGGCTACTCTGTTACGGGCAACGTTGGACTAGGCCAAAGTTCGACATCTACAACGCCGGAATAGTCAAGACCTCAGGTCTAAGGGCATCGTGACAGGTGTACAGGATAGGCTAGCTCATGACTAAACCCATGCAGGACTCTCCGGGTCGGTCCAGCAACTTGTAACCCATTACATAATTGCACCATGACTCTCATGAAGCATCATATGCGTGTATCTCTATACACCGAAGTCATGCTGGTCTTAGTTCATTAACATTCCCACGAGAATAATCGACCAGGGACAGTTTAGAATAATTATCACATAATTAATCAGGGATTGTTATCACAGTAAACATGCTAATAATATGATAACGACATAATTTATCATCCATAAATTAATCAAATAATATGTTCATACATATAAAATGATTGGCCCTAAGGCACAATCTCCATCACTCTTCTCCCTCCTTTAGGTATGTTTTCTAGTATCTTCCTCCACTAGAGAGGTTTTTGCTCCCAATAGGAAAAAGGTTTTTTCTTTTAATTTGTTGTTCTCTTCAGATCTACACTTGGAGCAAAGAGTGTAGTAGAAAATGTGTAAGAAGATGGATCTCTCAGAGATAGATAAGAGGTGTGTTTCCTCTTTGATAAATCTTCCAAGTTTCTTTGTTTTTTTTGTTTTTGGTATTTTAGTGGATCTGGTGTAAGTATAGGAAATCCAGTTTTATCTTCTTTCTTCGTAGGTGTGTTACCTAAGATTTTCTTTTCTTCTCCTATATTGATGTATTTTGATATGAAAAGTTTAAGGCTATGTGTCCATTGTTAGATTTAGGCCTTACTTAGTCTCCGTTGATATATGGCCTTGTGCTATTTTATGATGAATGAATGAATGAATTTCCTTTCCGACCAAATATATATATATATATATATAACTTTCCAGGTTGTTCTATATATAATGTTATTGTTGAAAATTTTGCCAAAAATTGCTTTTTGAATAATAAATTCTTACAAACCAAAAGGTGAGTTTCTTCTTATTTTATGTTTTTATTGTAAGATTGTCCTTTAATTTTATAATTTTTATTTCTTACTACAAACTTTTCATTTAATAATAATAGTAATAATTTAATATGTCATTTTCATCCTAACATTTTCAATATATATATATATATGTTTGTATAATTAGTTGTAGCTTTTTTTATGAATTCATAGTTTCCATTATGTTTAAGCACATGTATTTTATAATGGTATTTTCTTTTTTAAGCGTTAGGAAAGAAGCGATGTTAATGTGACTATATAACAAAAAAAAATTATAGAAATAACTTATTTCTCATTAATTCAATGTAGAAATAAAAAAGATATATATACCTCTTCTCATCATTTTGGGAGATTTAGGTTTTAATATAAGCTTCATTCTCTTTGCTACTCTCAAAGGAAAATAATTATTGTAAATTAAGAAATTTCAAAAGATTTTTTATTTGTACATTTCTTAAATAAAAAGGTATGAAATATAGAAGGTGCATTAAAGAATATATGTATATATAATAACATATTATCATTCATCATTTGGAGTTAATTTGAATAAACAACTTGTAACTTCAAGAAGAACTAATTAAAAATTACTTTCAAAGATATAAGTTAGCAAAATATTTTAAATATGATACTTACAGAAAATATAATTACATGAAAAAATACAATCAAAACTCAAAAATAATACTTAACTATTAATAGTTCTCGTATAGTTAAATCAAATGTACAATTTAATAATTATCACATCGAATCGTCTCACGATATTTGAATTGGAGAGTCTAACTCTCTAATCTCTTTCTAAAAGTAAATTGAGGTTCTAATCGCTCTATTGTTTCTTCATTGTCGTTAGATACCTCCAACCTCATTCCCAATTGCTCCATCATAATTTTAATGTGAGTCTTCATTGTCATTAAAATTATGATGGCTTAATGAAAACACCTTATCCATGTTTTCCATGTTTGTGTTCTTTGTATTGTTCTAGAAGTTCAAAGGTAGCAAGGAATTCCCTCTCCAAAATGCTCAATGTCATTGGTTGTGTTCTCTTGCATTCAAGCGCAACCTAAAAAAATCATAAACCATAAATCTAAATTACTCAAATAATTTAAAATAACTATTTATAATCCTGAACTTATTACGTTTATGAGGTCTTCAAATTTGTGACTCAGAACTTGTTGTTGAAGTTGTTCTTGAACTCTCTTTCATTTACAATCTTTCAATTTTTAATCTTTCTTCGATTTGGGTTGTCACTTGTTGGGGATAAATCAAAATCACCAAAGTCAAATTTTGCTAGTTAATGCTAAAAGACCAACTTGTAGATTAACATTTTCACTTTGGTACCATGTGGTTTGACCCTATTTCATTTTGGTACCCTGTGGTTTAAAACCTGACACTTTGGTACCCTATGGTATTCTCCATTAACACTTTGGTACCCTTGGGAGCTATTTTGTAGTTTTAACCATAACAAATTTTTCAAAAATTACATATTGACCCCAAAAAAATTTTAAAGTTTTCATTTTAGTCCCTAGATAATATGTATTCAGGAACCTATTTGTAATTTTCTAAAAAATTTTTGGGGTCAATATGTAATTTTTGCAAAATTGTTATGGTTAAAATTACAAAATAGCTCCCAAGGGTACCAAAGTGTTAATGGAGAATACCACAGGGTACCAAAGTGTCAAGTGTCCAAACTACAGGGCACTAAAGTGAAATAGGGTCAAACCACAGGGTACCAAAGTATAATTTACCCTAAGAAAATAATCAAATTGGATCAAGGTAATTCTATCCATGGACTTGGGCCTCTACTTTACTTCCACTTCTACAATGTCAAATGTTTAATTATTAATTTTTATTTTGGCTCTGACAAAAAAAAATTATTTCGGCAAGACAAAAAGGGTTTAAAAAAAAAGCAAATGAAAAGAAGAAAGAAGCTCAAAGAGCACTTTTGGTTCCATATGTTTAGCTCAAATTTCAATTTGGTCCCTAACTTTTTTATTTCACTTTTGGTGCTATATCTTTTGGTCAAATGTAGAATTGGTCCTACATATTGTTTTTATTGCAAATTTAGTTCATATCTTTATGAAAAGTTTTATCATTAGTCCCACAATGTATAATCTTTTGTAAAGGTATATGACCTGTTTTGTAACATGACCAAAAGATATGGGACCTATTCTGTAACCTGACCTAAAAATATGAAACCAAAAGTACAACAGGAGATCGAGTTGAGACTTGACCAAAAGTTATGAGATTCTTTAATGCTTGAAATAATAACTATGATCACATCTTTATAACTTGGTCATGAAGTATTGACAAGACTTAATTATGGCGAGCGAAGATGACATTCCAAGAGTAAAGCCAAATTTTTAGTGGATTATAGATAACTATCATAAATAAGAAGAAAATTGAATTCATAGCATACATCATATAGACATATAATTATCAAGATGTTTACATTTTATGTAACAAAAGTATAGCAGATACCTTTTTTGGTGTTCCATTGATCTGATGTATTTGGATCTTTTTTATACTTTTATAATCAACATCGTCGTCGCTGTTACTGTCGTCTTCAAATTCACTTTCCATCTTGATGCTATATATATGGTATAATAAAATCAAAAACACATTTTTAGGAGATAAAACCAATAGAGGAAAAAAGATTTTGGCTTAATTCTAAAAGGAAAGAAGTACGTCGAATGCGTAATAATAAAAAAAAAAAAAAAGAGATAGGTACTTGGCTTTTATAGTGCTTTATATAAGGTTATAATAGGTAAATAATAAACAAAATTAGTGCGTATCAATTAATGTGGTATTATTATTGCGAAAAAATAATGACATTAATTACCTTTATGAATCATGACAAGTAATATGAACGTGTCGATATATATTACAAATGTTTTATTATGACATGTATTATAGGCATGTCGATATATATTACAAAAGCTTTATCTTGACACGTATTATCGGCGTGTCAATATATATTACAATTGGTTTATCATGACACGTATTATGAGCGTGTCAATATATACTACAAGTGCTTTATCTTAACATGTATAATAAAAACTTTGGGGGTACATCTGAAACTGACCCTATATTTTGGAGATATAATTGACCAAAAAATACTTTAGTAGTACAATTGAAACTAACTTCATACTTTAAGAATATCAAAATTACTTTTTCTCTTTTATTATATCATTTTAAAAATTAATTATATAATATTTTTTTTATTATTTCAAACAATTTAAATTTTTAAAATATAATTTTATTTGATTAATATTATTAATTAATATTTATTTAAATATATTATTATTAAATAATATTTAAATATTATTTAATTAATAACTCTCTCACTCTCACTCAACGTCCCTCATTAATTTCACTTGGCCAGAATACTCGTCCCAAGGATGAGTATTCAAGCTGTCAGACTAGCAGTCTGGATACTCGTCCTTGGGAAGAGTATTTCTTTAAAAATACTTTTTAAAAAAAAAATTATTGTGCGGTGCCACATGGCACTGCATGATTGGCCCGTCAAAAAGTGAATACTTATCTCAGGGATGAGTATCTCATATACATAAATATTTTTGGGCCTGAGGTACTGTGCTAAATAATCATTTATATATTATTTAAATAAAAAAACAACATTTTCTTTGGGACAATCTCCATTGATGGAGAAAATAGCACAAGGCTATACAACAGGGAGACAAGTAAGGAAGAAAACTAGCCTTATGCTCCACATATCAGATTACATCAGATAACAGAAGTATAGGAGAAGAAAAGAAAATCCAAGGCAACACACCTCAGGCCCAAAATCAGATCTTGATCTCCCATACTAAAATATACATCACATATAGATCTGCAAAACTCTAAAAAAACAAAAAGCTTGGAAGATTTGAAAAAGAGGCAACACACCCCTCAACTCTCTCTAAGAGATCCATTTCTTTACCTGTTTTCTTTTTCACTATGGAGCTCCAGATGTAGATTTGATATATATATTAACAAAAGACAAACTCTTTTTACCGAAAAGGATAAAACACTTCCCTAGTAGGAGAAAACAATTTCCCTAATGGAAGAGGATACCTCTCTAATGGAAGAATAGACAAAAGAAACATACCTAAAAGGGGGAAATGAGGGCTATCGCCGCTGAAACAAGCACCAACCCCAGCGTTAGCGTCGAGTGAGAACTAGAGACGAGAGGGAGAGATAGAGCGGTTGCTAGGGTTTCTTTTTTAAACCCACATATATAGCCTATTTAGCAAAGTTTCATAGTTACACAAACCTAAAGATAGATTACAAATTATTTGTATCTTTTCTTACCAACCCAAATGGACTGAACATTCAAGTTTAGGAAGGATTGGCTTGGCCCAATGTTCAAGATATTTGGGCCTCGAAACTCATGTTGTGCATTTATTATCATTTATCATCATGAATAAGTATAATGACCAAAACATTAAAGTCCAACATGTGGATCAATTGGTTAGGAATTCACTCAATTTTTTTAGTCTCCGAAATCATAATACTAAAAATCACATTTTTAAGAATACGATTCTAGGGAATATTAAAAAGTTTGTTTGAATGACTTAAAATCAATTATTTAAATATCGAATCAGACTAGCCGGTTCAACCGGTTAAACAGTGAACCACACTCCAGTTCGGTCTGAAATGACTTGAAAAAAACTGAGAAAATTAATCGAATAACAACCGTGTAAATCGGTCACTAATTGACTAAACCGGATAAAATTGGTTGTTTGGTCGAGTTGGTCGATCCAGCTCCTTTGCCACTCAAATTGGTTGTTGCTACTGTCAATTGTTTGTTGAGTTATAATCACGGTTGAAGGTTCGAGTTGATGTGTCGTTGGCTTCGAACACTTGATGTTTGTGAGCTTCAAGTTGGCACCCTCAACAGACTAATTTGTGGGAAGAGTAGAAATTCACCATATCTATCGCCACCCTTTCCAAAAGATAAACAACAAGATAAGAGAAATAAGAGATACGTCCGGGAAGGAGAGGATTTAGAAAAAACAACAAGAAAAGAAAATGAAAGAGTCTAAAAATTAGTTGGATTTTCAAATTTCATAAATTCGAAAAGTTAGCCATCACACAATATAAGACTAGTCTAGAGAGGTGTTGGTGGTGGATATTATCCATCACTACCACTACACGAAACCCCAAACAAATTAAAATTAAAGTTAAATGGCTTTTTCCCTTAAGACTTCTTGTTGCTAGTTAAATTACCAATTTATTATGAATTTAAAACTATATAGTAAATTATTAAATTTAACAATAAAACCATAATAATTTGTTATAAATTTTGCTTTAAATTTTATTAATTAAGCTAAATTAATATTTTATTTATTTATTTAATTAGTATCCGTCCGGCAACGATTGAACTCCGGTTGAACCACTGAACATTGAACTGATGTCTGGATCGATACAATTTTTAAAACCTTACTTAAAATATACCAAGGAGTATTGTAAAATATGCCCAAAATTATCATATTATTATATTTGGTTCAACTTCCATAGAGAGTATATAATAATATTTTAAATATGTCATTGAATTTTTAAACTAACAATTTCAATAAACATTAAAAATAATAACATATATCATTGAAAAATATTAAAAATAATTTAAATACTATAATAAATAATCTAATACTAATAAATAGTCTATAAAAAAATTTAGGAAATTAAATTTAAATATATTTTAAAGTTTCATTAAATATTAATTGAGAAAATAAAAATAATAATAATTATGAAGAGAGATGAGGTGTTTGAAATAAGAATATTTTAGTCAACTGATTATATTAAAATAATTTCATCCCATGAGAATAGAGCAATCTTACCTCCCTTCGTGGGAATAAAGAATTCACAATTCATGAAATTAACTCATTCTTGAAAATACAATATTTTCAAGATCATTTTTTAAATTGACGTACTAAATGCATGATTAACTTACTCAATAACAAATAATCGTGAGATTATTCTTTTTTAATCCGTACATCAAATGCCTCCGAGACTTCAAAATATACTTGCGTCAAATATATGTGCATTAAATACTTAGAAGATCTTTACCATTATTGATTTCGTACTCTAGATTTTAATGAGATTCATTTTATGTTTACTCTATTAAAACGGATAAGTGGAGAATAACACCCTAAATCAAACCTGATTTTGTATTCTAGACCATGGAACTATTTCATATGATGAAATCAAGGACCGAGATCATTGAGAGGCAGATAAAAAATTGAATATATAAATTATGAATTAGTTTGGTCAATGAGTTTTGCTATCTTATTTTACTCCTTTTTTAAATTTTGTTAAGGTTTTACATACCAAAAGTTTTCTCGGTGCTCAGAAAACTAGACCGGTTAAATTAGGAATCGGCCAATAATCCGTTTCAAATCATTTATAAATTACCCCAATTATCAATCAGAAGAACTGATCGAAAATCAATAAAATCAATGATAAACCGGTTGAACCAGCCTATTTGGATTTTTTAGTTTTATTTTTTTTGGGTCTTTTTTTATACTTATGAGTATGAGTCAAATGTTGAAGAATATTAATTATGAACTTAAATTTGATTGAGAAAGTGATTATAAAATGTCATTTGATAACATTAATATTGATGAACATTGTGGAAAGTTGACTATATTTAGATTAATTCATGTTAACTTGTGATGTTTGCATTGTATCTATATATTAATGCTATGATTGTATTTTATAACCTAATTATGACTATTAGAATTAAAATTTTATCATATTTAAGTTTTTTATTTATTATTTTTAATTTATTTATTTGTCATTGATCTAACTCTTATTGAACTCCAATTGAACTCTTGAACCACTACTAGTTCAATATTCCATCCTATTTTCAAAACTAAGATATGGGTTCATCCTTGGCCTTCCATGGACAACAGAAGCCCAATTGGAACATGGGCTTTTATCTTAGATCATGAGTTTTACAGTATTCTATTAATAAACCCAATTTTACATACCTTGTTGTGTGAGATTGTGTGGAAATTAATTAGCTTGGATCAACCCAATTATATATGTTCTTGGTAACATATATGTTTATGTTAGAATATTGAAAGACTTGAACTATTAACAATTGTGATTAATATTATTTTTTTTACTACACGTGATTAATATTATTAAAAAAAGCAATTGTGATTAAGTAAACCAGTGCTAATTTCCACAAATTACTTTTCGTGTATTGACCTGGAAAAAGCATATGACAGAGTGAGTTGGGAGTTCTTAGACGGTATACAACTGAGTTAAGAATCCCTCCTAATTTCAAAAGGATTATTATGAATTGTGTGACCTCTACTTCTATAAATATTCTTTGGAATGGTGAAAAAACTGACACTTTCAAGCCTTCTCGTGGGTTGAGGCAGGGTGATCCACTCTCCCCTTATCTCTTTGTTTTGTGCATGGAAAAATTGTCTCAAGTTATTGAGGACTGTTTGGATGAGGGTGAGTGGCGTGCCTTAAGGGCTGGCAGGTCGGGGCCTTGTATTTCTCATCTTTTCTTTGCGGATGATATTATTTTGTTTGGGGAGGCTTCTCTTAGGCAGGCGGATTGTATGATGAGATGCTTGAACTTGTTCTGTAATGCTTCAGGGCAAAGGGTTAGTAGTGCTAAATCCCGTATTTACTTTTCTAAGAATGTTGATCATGACATTAAAAGTCAGATTTTAAATGCTACTAAGTTTACTTGCACGGAGAACCTTGGGGACTATTTGGGGATGCCTCTCTTACATGGGAGGCAAACAAGAAGGGACTTTCAGAAATTAATTGATAAGGTTAGGGGGAAACTCTCGGGTTGGAAGGCAAATTGCTTGTCTATGGCTGGTAGAGTCACTTTAGCTAAATCTGTTATTTCTGCTATTCCTTTCTATGCTATGCAATCAACTAAAATCCCTACATGTGTTTGCAATGAAATTGAGAAATTACAGAGAAATTTCATTTGGGGTCATGACGAAAATAATAAAAAGGTTCACACTATTGGGTGGGATACTATTTGCAGGAGTAAGGATCAAGGTGGTCTTGGGATTAGGAGGATGCATAATATGAATGATGCTTTCCTCATGAAAATCGGGTGGAAATTGAGAAGTGAGCCTAATAATATATGTAGTAAGGTTCCATCAAGCAAGTATGGGAGGGGTGAGGATTTGCTTAGGTATTGTGTTGTTAAGAATGGAGATTCCCTTCTTTGGAGAGAACTTGGAAAGGTTTGGAAGCTTTTAAATAATGGGCAATGTTGGAGTATTGAAAATGGGCAAAGCACTTTTTTCTGGACTGATATTTGGGGGAAGAGTGACAGGTGTATCCTTGAGGATATTGTTATGTCTCTTCCGGCTAGCACGTTGGTTCAAAGGGTTGTGGATTTGGTTACGGAATCTGGGGATTGGAACTTGGGAATCCTGCGGACTATTATGGGACCTGGGGTTCAACGTTTCTTCTCTGAGGTTGTGCCTAGGGATAGTTTGGGCAATGACTATATTAGGTGGCTCCCTACGGGTAATGGCGAGTTTTCTATCAAGTCGGCGTATAATATGATTGTGGAAAGTGCTCCTACTAACAGGAATTACAAAGCAATATGGAAATTGAAAGTGCCAGAAAAAGTAAGATTGTTTGTTTGGAGGCTTTCACATGACAGATTGCTTACCAGAGAGAGGTGTAGCCGCTGGTTTGGTACTTCGGATAGGTGTCATTTGTGCCCGAATCAGGTGGAGTCTACCCTGCATGTCCTGCGCGATTGTAGTGCTGCTGCTTCCCTGTGGAATAAGTTTTTACATCCTCGTCATTTTAATGTATTTTATAATCAGGACTTTTCAAGTTGGTTATCTGATAATTTATCTAACAATTATTCTCCTGTTTTAAATTTCAATTGGAACCAGATTTGGGCAACTATTACCTGGAGTCTTTGGAGATGGAGGAATGATTCTCTCTTCAATTACAGCAGCAATATACCAAGAAATCCTTATCTGAGTATTTATTCTGCAATCCAACAATATAATGATTGTCTTGATTTGTCAATTGTAGGGAATGAAGAGACTGTAAAGACTATGAGGAGCATTACCTGGAAAAGGCCTGATGTGGGCTGGATCAAGCTCAATACGGATGGTTCCTGTGATGTGAGTCGAGATCGTTCGGGATGCGGTGGTTTGCTGCGGAACTCTGATGGCATCTTCGTAATGGGGTTCGCGAAGTTCCTTGGCAGTTGTTCTGTTTTGAGGGCCGAAGCTTGTGGCCTGTTGGAGGGCCTTCAATGTGCAAGTGAGATTGGTATCGCCAAATTACAGATTGAATGTGATTCTTCTCTGTTGGTTGATGCTGTTATCGGCTCAAGTCCGCTTGGCGCTGACGTTGGTTCGATAGTTCGTATGATCCGTCTTCGGCTTCAGGAGTTTGAGGAATGGTTGATTTCGCATGTTTTCAGAGAATCAAATTCTTGTGCGGATTTTTTGGCTGCAATAGGGTGAGACAGGGATGACGGAAATACAGTCAGGTTTCTGCAATCTCCTTCGACGGACTTCACCATGCTTCTTCTCCAGGATGAGATGGGGATAGGGGTTAATCGGGTTGTCTAGGTTTCTTTTTCGTTTTGCTGTCTTGTTGGCTTTTGGGCTGTTTGTTTGTGGGTTGAGCCCACCGTTTGCCTACCAAAAAAAAAAAATTCTTGAGATAAAGTATTATTTGGTCTCTCCTTTTACACATTTGAATTATTTGGTCTTTGCATTTTTTAAATAGACTATTTGGTCCCTCATTAATCACAAATTTCAACTCGTTAGTCCTTTTACCCGATATCCGTTACTAACAGTGATGACTTGGTCGTTAAATGCTTACATGGCACCGTTAAATGCCACGTAATTAACTATTTGGTTCCTCTACTTTAAATCTGAAATCTGAGTTGGCTATCTTTCAAAACACAACCATTTAGTCCCTCTTCTTCATGTCTTCTAGGGTTAGCAACATTTTCCTCCAATTCTCTTCATTCCTCATTCGTCCTCCTCTCTCTCTCTCTCTCTCTCTCTCTCTCTCTCTCTCTCTCTCTCTCTCTCTCTCTCTCTCTCGNAGTCCGCTTGGCGCTGACGTTGGTTCGATAGTTCGTATGATCCGTCTTCGGCTTCAGGAGTTTGAGGAATGGTCGATTTCGCATGTTTTCAGAGAATCAAATTCTTGTGCGGATTTTTTGGCTGCAACAGGGCGAGACAGGGATGACGGAAATACAGTCAGGTTTCTGCAATCTCCTTCGACGGACCTCACCATGCTTCTTCTCCGGGATGAGATGGGGATAGGGGTTAATCGGGTTGTCTAGGTTTCTCTTTCGTTTTGCTGTGTTGCTGGCTTTTGGGCTGTTTGTTTGTGGGTTGAGCCCACCGTTTGCCTACCAAAAAAAAAACTGCAATATATGTATATTTTCTTAATAAAGGTAAGTAAAAATATTATTTAATCTTCTAGTATTAATTACATAATGTTTTACAAAAAACATGAATATATTACATCTTACGTTATAGTTGAAAAGTGATTGAAAAGTGATATGCAATAATACAACTAATATCAACATATAAGGTAAGTTAGTTGCTAAACTACATTTTTGATAGATAAAAAATCATCAAAACCAATATTTCAGTCTTATGTCATAAAAAATATTATTTTTTATAGAGAGAAAATAAATCACAAAATAAAGTTTTGTATAATTTATTTTAGAGTAAAATGCAATTTGGTACCTTGTGGTTAGGATCGAATCCACTTTGGTACCCTGAAAGACAAAATTTGACACTTTGGTACCCTGAGGTTTGTGTCGTTAGCACTTTGGTACCCTGTGGTTATTTTCCGTCAAAATTTAATAAAAAGTGATGACGTGGCTCAATCTTAGCCGTCGATTTCTACTGCATCTTATCTGTTAGTTTCTATTGTTGCTTAAACCATATTTCACTCTTCAACAAGATTTCTTGTGTGTTTAGGTCCTCTTCCTTTGGTAAAACGAATCAAAACACAATAAATAAAAAGAATTGATGGAGTTTTCTACAATTTCAAAATTTCATTTAAGTAGTTGTATTTGAATATGGGTAGGACTAAATTACATTTATTTTTTAGATTTAGGACTGATATGTAATTATCTCTTATTTTCTATTTCCCAAAATTACATTTTGACACCAAAAAGTTTTTTTAATTTTTATTTTAGTCCTCAAATATCATGATCTAGGGACTTTTAGTGTAAATTTTGAAACTATTTGTGGAATTCTGTAATTTTTGCAAAATTTTTATAAAGTTTATATTCTCACCATCGAACCACACAGTTTTATTCTCACCATCAAAATTTTTCCAGATTCAGTACTAATATGTAATTTTATTCTTTTTCCAATATTTTTCATAATTACACTTTGACCCCAAAAATTTAGTTATAATTTTCATTTTAGTCCTCAAATATTATGATTTAGGGATGTTTTTGAAACTATTTGGGAGCATTTTGTAATTTTTGCAAAAGTGCTAACATTTTTCCGTTAAATCTTGACGGAAAATAACCACAGGGTACCAAAGTGCTAACGGCGCAAACCTCAGGGTACCAAAGTGTCAAATTTTGTCTTTTAGAGTACCAAAGTGGATTTGACCCTAACCACATGATACCAAAATGCATTTTACCCTTTATTTTATTAAATGATTAGACGTAAACTCGTAAAGTAAAAAAAAAAAAGAAACTTGTGTAAAATTTCTCCCATCATAAGTTATATTTAAACTATCTTTTTTCTGTTATGACAAAAAGTACATTATTAAAAAAAATACATTATTTTTTTAGTCTAATTGGCTACGTTATATAAAAATCGTTATCATCTTTTATTTTTATTAATAAAATTTAGGCTTAAGCTAAGTGCACTTTTGGTCCTATAACTTATGCTTAAGTCTCAATTTGGTCCTATAAATTTTATTGTTGCACTTTTGATCACATATTTTTTACTTAGGTTGCGAATTTGGTCTTGTGTTGCACTTTTGATCCCATATATTTAGATCAGGCTGTAGAATTGGTCTCATATCTTTGGTCAAGTTACAGAATTGGTCTCATATCTTTGGGTCAGGTGAAACTGACGTTGGAAATTTTTATAAAGATAGATATAGGACCAATTATACAACATGAATAAAAGATATGGACCAAAAGTGATACTAGAATAAATCGACAACGTAAGCAAAAAAATATAAGACCAAAAGTGCAACAAAAAAATTATAGGATCGAAGTGCACTTTGACCTAAACCTTATAAGCATTAAGTAATTATGTATAAACTTTTTTTTTTACTTTTTTATACATGGATTTATACATTTTTTTACGATTTGATCCCTAAATAATAGAAATACACTATTTGATATTTGAATAATTACGAACTCGGTTAGTCCCTGGGCTATTCTCTATTACCTGGAATGGTGATATGATTATGAAAATTCATGTGTAACCATTAAATGTCACATTCAAATGCATATTATACAATGATTTGTTTCCTCAAATTTGACCTAGCTCTATCTTTTAATAACTATTTGGTCCCTCTAATTATCACATATATCTTTTATAGGCGCAACTAGATTTAGAAAGACAATCAACTCCAATAACATATTCAACATTAAAGATTCATCTTCTTTATTTTTTTAAAACTCCAAATATGAGTTGCAAGTGCACTTGTCCTTGAGCAAAATGATGATGTTCAATTTGGTCATTGAGCATTGCATCTGATTTTTCGAGGACTAAATTGTTGATGGCAGGAAATTCCCTTCGATTTAATTAAATGCTTTTGGACGTTCGTTGAAGATTTTAAAGCACACAGTCTTCTACTTTACCTTTTCTTTTTCTTTTTCCTTTCTTTAATTTATAAAGTGTTCATTAATTAGGGTTTCCTGTCTTTCGTTTGCTTCTTCTTACCGTTATAATAGTACATTAAGGGTACGTTTGGATTAGGGTTAAGAGATAAAAGAATTTAAAGGAATGAGTGAGTTTGTAAATGAGAGATAAATGATTTATATTATAATTGAGGTTTTTTTAGTAGATAGTGTTTGGGAAAATGAGAGATAAAGGAGAAATTATTATGTGAAATTATTTTGAATGATATGTAACGATTGCAGTGGGTTGAAATAATTGTAGCTGTATTTTAAAGTTGTATAGGGGTAAAAATGATAAAGATAAAGGAGGATAAATAAGTGTTATTTTGATATTTGTTTTTGACTTTAGTAAAAGTGTATAATAAATAATTGCCTTGAAATTTATGTTAAAGGAGAATATATAAAAGGAGGTTATAGTAGCTGTATAAAGGGGATTAGAGGTGTGAGGGAGGGACCAAAAAATAATTTTTAAGTACTGAATTGTAAATTTTTTGGGACTAGATTATATATTTTTCCTCTTTATTGTCTTTTAATTTTATTTTAAAATTTTTATACTACAAAAAATATTACCCATATATATGAATTATGTATTTTTCTGAATTTTGTTCTTCAGTTGTTCCACTACCAAAAATATTACCTATATATATACTGAATGAGGGACCAACATATATATATATATATATTTGTATGAATTATATCTTTTTTCTCATTACTCTTTTTAATTTTTTTTTCATTATTGTCACTACAAAAAATATCATTTATACATATACTGAAGGAGTGACCAAACTGTAAAGTTCTGGGAATTGGTAATTATATATTTTTTCCTGTTTTGAATTTTGATTTTATATTTTTTCACTACAAAAAATATTACGTACTCATATATATATATCAGAGGAGGGACCAAAATGTAAATTTTTGGGGAATGACTTATATATTTTTTCCATTACTGTCTTTTAATTCTATTTTTAAATTTTTATGCTACAAAAACTATTACCAATATATATACTAGTGGAGGGACCAAAATGTATATTTTTGGGGTATCAATTTTGTTCTTCAGTTGTGGCACTATAAAATATTACCCATATATATATTGAAGGAGGGACCAACATGTATCATTTTTCTCATTACTAGTTTTGAATATTTTACACTACAAAAAATATTATCCATGCATATATTGGAGGAAGGACCAAACTGTAAAGTTTTTGGAATTGAATTATATATATATATATATTTTTTTTTTCTATTTTGAAGTTTCTTTTTATATTTTTACACTACAAAAAATATTACTCATATATATACTGGAGGAAGGACCAAATTGTAAATTTTGGGGGAATGAATTATATATTTTTTCCCATTATTATTTTTTAAATATGTTTATAAATTTTCACACCACAAAAAATATTACCCATATATGTACTACAGGAGGGACCAAAATGTATATTTTTAGAGTCTTGATTATATATTTTATCTCATGGATCAAAATGTAAATAACATGGATTGAATTATTTTATTTCAAATTTTGACGCTAAAATATTATTAATATAATTGAAAAAATAGAGGAAGGAATACCAATATATAAAAAATTATAAATTTTGATGACTCAAGTATTGACTTATTGAGTTGGTATAATTTCATGGATTAAAATTATTTTTTAAGTAAATTAATATAAATTATATATATAAAATATAATATAATATTTTTGTAAAATAAAATATATTATTATATTATTTATTATTATATTTTATATATATATACACAAAAATTTGAGTGTGTGTAGGGTCTATGTGTTTGTGTGTTTGTGTGTGTGTGTGTGAGTGAGAGAGAGAGAGAGAGAGAGAGAGAGAGGGGGGGAAGGTGTGAGTAAGAAAAAGATAAAAGAAACTAGTAAGATATGATGACGGGAGAGAAAACGTTGTAAGAGTAACAAGTAAGGGTATTGTAATATACAATTTACCAATATGTCCTTTGAGTATTTTATTATTTTATAGTAAAGAGAAGGTAATTATAAATAGTTGAGTAGAGATGTGTTAATAATTTGGGAAGATAAAGGAGAAAAATAAAGGAGGGAAACAACTCCCAAAGGACCGGCATATTATATTGGTAAACAAAATAGATAAATTCAACATAAAAAAAATTGAATGTTAGAGAAATTTAACTTTCTATATTTTATAGTGTAACATTGATTTTGATTAAATTATTATTAAAACAAAATATTGAATATGATTGAATTTCAATAAACAAAATTATAAATATAGATATATACAAAATTATTGTTGTTACATAAATTGTTTATCAACTAAACTTTAAGGCTTAAGTGCACTTTTGGTCCCCTAACTTTCACAAAGGTCTCAATTTGGTCCCCTAACTTTTTTTGTTGCAATTTTGGTCCCCTAACTTTTGAAAACGTCTCACCATTGGTCCCCTAAGTTTTTTGTTGCAATTTTGGTCCCCTAACTTTTGAAAACGTCTCACTATTGGTCCCCTTTTGGTCCTAAGTTAGGGGACCAAAATTGAGACTTTTGCGAAAGTTAGAGGACCAACAGTGAGACGTTTTTAAAAGTTATGGGACCAAAATTGCAACAAAAAAAGTTAGGGGACCAAATGAGACTTTTGCGAAAGTTAGAGGACCAAAATCGCAACATAAAAAGTTAGGGGACCAAATTGAGACCTTTGCAAAAGTTAGGGGACCAAAAGTGCACTTAAGCCAAACTTTAAATATATAGAAATTCTCACATTTTCGTAGTAAGATTCTCTCTACATCAAATCTTCCTAAGTTGACTCATAACTCATAAGGTCGTGAATTTGATTCTCACCGCTGATGTGAGGATTGTGATGGTAATCGATATGTAAGTAGTTCTGTAAACGCTCATAGAGCCTGTAGGCCTGCCCTGGCCTTGGTGAGCCTCTGGGGTCCAACTCACCTAAACTTTCTTGTAAAAGAAAATCTTATTTTTAAAAGTAGTCAATTAACTTCTATAAGGTGGAAATCAACAACTAAGTAGAGATTCATCCTTTTGTTGATCTAGATACATTATGAAATGGGAGTGAGAATTGAAAATTGTCATTAGGAAAGAAAGCAAGTTAAAAACAATTTACATAATGCGTCCAGTTGTATAAGTTGCATAATAATAATAATAATAATAATGATAATAATAATAATAAAATATAACCTCAAGCTCAAACACATAAATTCAACTTTACTTTTATGGTCATGGTTTCTCTCACCGTATTATCTCATGATTAGGGGCTTTTCTCACTCACCGTTTTTGTATATACCAAGACATCCCCCAGTTGAATTCAAATAGATGAATTATGATTAAAATCACCTTTCTTATTAAGGTTCATATATCCCGAGATCACCTCTTTTATAGAGAATCATATCTTCATATAATATCTTGAGAACACCTCCTTTTCAAGAATTATTTCTCTATAATTCATGTTGTTAAGTTTGAGATAAAATATCAAAGTAACAAATTAATAAGATAAAATATAAATAAACTTATACAAAATTGAAATAAAAAAATAAATCCTTATCCAACCTAATTTCACAATTTGGTATCTTGTTTCTAACTTCTCCAATCTCTCTCCTTTCTCTCTCTCTCTCTCTCTTAATTCTCTCAATGTCTCGGCCTCCCCCTCTCTCTCTTTTAATTCCTATTTTCATGTTTCAACTAAGATAACAATTGCCCAATTTATAGAAGCAGAAATTATATCCTCATGTGCTGCGGGTCCTATATCCATTAATTCGTAATTGCTAAATTGATGACTTCATTCATCTCCTTCACTCAAACACTTCTTCCTACGCACATCACTCCCCCATTTACTCATATACACACTTCATTTACTTAATGGCCAATGCAAGTAGATAACGTGGCCAAATTTTTGTTCATACATTATATATAATATAATATATAATTATAAAAGTGTTACATGTAGGTGTATGTTAATTTCCTTTATTATTTCTTTTTCCTGTTTTTTCTATAATTCTATACATTAATTTATATACTATAATTCTTTTATGAACCTTTATTTATTATTATTATTGTTTTAGTATTAAATTTTGGGATATTACATATAGCTAACATCCCTTCTTATTAACAACTCCAATAATAGAAGTGATGTTCCAATTCCTAATCACCCACTTAATGCAACCCGTCCCATTGTTTAGCACTATTCCATCCATTTTTTATTCTTTTTAAGCTAAAGTGCATTTTTTGTCTCATAACTTTGGTAAAGGTCTCAATTTGGTCTCATAACTTGTTTTGTTGCAATTTTGGTCCCAAAGGTTCGGCAAAGGTCTCAATTGGGTCTAATAACTTTTTTTGTTGCAATTTTGGTCTCATAACTTCTGAAAATGTTCCACCGTTGGTCCCAAGCCTATTTTTATCCATTTTTTGTCGTTAAAGATGATCTAACATACTAAGTGGAATGATGACGTTGCAAATATAGGTGAAGTGGATTTAACGACAAATAATGGATGGAAATCAGCTTGGGACCGACGGTGAGATGTTTTCAAAAATTATGGTACCAAAATTACAACAAAAAAAGTTATGGGGCCAAATTGAGATCTTTGCCAAAGTTTTGGGACCAAAATTGCAACAAAAAAGTTATGGGACCAAATTGAGACCTTTGCCAAAGTTATAGGACCAAAAGTGCACTTTAGCCTTCTTTTTAAAGTATACTTTTGGTCTCATAACTTTTACTCATGTCTCAATTTGTTTTTATAACTTCTTTTGTTGCACTTTTTGTCTCATATATTTTGTTCAGGTAGTAGATTTCGACCCGTGTTACACTTTTGGTCTCATATCTTTAGAAAATTTGCAGAATTCGTCTCACTTCTTTTGATCAAGTTGCATAATTTACTTCCATATATTTTGGGTCAGGTGAGACTGACGGTGGAATTTTTTGTAAATATATAGGACTAATTCTGCAACCTGACGAAAAGATATAGGACCAAAAGTGATATGAGACCAAATTTGCAATCAGAACAAAAGATACAAGACCAACATTGCAACAAAAAAAGTTATGGGACCAAAGTGAGACCTGAGTAAAAGTTATGGGACCAAATGTACATTTTGACAATTTTTTTAAGTTCTCAATATTCCCTAAGGTGAAATTAATTTGACAAAAAATATGAGACAAATTTTGAAACATTCCTAATTAATTAAAGCAAAAGTATTTTTGGTACCCCCATCGTATGGAGTTCTTTTCAGTTATACCCCCAACTTTTTTTTTTGTCAATTATATCGTCAACGTTTCAAATTTGAGTCAATTATACCTTGATCAGCCCAAAAGTGAACAAGTTATTTGGCTCTCTTTTAATATGTTTATGATAATAATATATTAGAATTAGACCAATTAATATACTAAGGGCAACACTAAGGTGTGGTGGAATAGAGTGGATAAAATAAGTTAATTAGCGTTTATTTATTATACTTTATAAATACGTGCTACTTAATGGTTTATTCAATGTTTTAGATATCCAAATAGGGTTAAACCAAGAGGGAAATATCATAATATTCCAAAAGATCGCGTTGAGCACAAGAAATCATTGCACCGCCATGTGGGCCGCCGGCCCAGATTCGGTGATTGACACGGCGCAGGAATATTCCAGAATATGACGTCAGCAAATAAGCTTCAGAGAAGTTTGAGTCTGCACCGTCACTTTGAGCCAACGACTCAAAAAGGAAAATCTCGCGTCTCAGAATATTCAGAAGCAGTAGAGTATGTTTTTCACGACTACGATTCAAGATACGAAGATATAATTGAAATATCGCAGATATTTCGCTGCGCCTTCGTATTGGGCCACCGGCACAGCCCACGGCCCAGAGGCGAAAATCTTCCCTTGACTTGCGGATCAAGCACACTACTCAACACTATAAATAGAGGTCGTCATTCTACGCTCAAAGCACTGACTTCGATTAATTTACTCCAATTCTCTTTAGAATGGAAAAGTTCTCATCTTAGAGCATGAGTAACTAATTAGGTAGATACTTGAGGAATGCCTCAAGGATGTGACTTGAGTTCACCATGTTTCGTTATAAAGTCCAGATGTTGATGTTGCATTTATGAGGTATGACTAACTCTTTCAAGTGTAATTGTTAAAGTTTGTTATATATAAGTCGTAGATCATATTTCGTTAAAGTAATGGGACCTTGACATTCTCGGAGTTTGTCTCTCTCACGATTAATGAAGTAGCTCTTTAGGGTTTGCTAAAGAGTGATTTACAATGTCTTGTTTGCATAATTAGGATTGCTATTGATATACAAGTTTGTTTATTGTTCCGATGTGACAATAATATAGATTGTCCCGAAGAGCTTTGGCAAATAGCTCATGAATCCAGTCATGGATGAGTTACCTCTCCTAATCTTGTATCCTCTCTATTGTTTGATTGATTGTGTTTATAGTTTAAATACATGTTCTAACATAGAAAAGTAATTTCATATTCGTTATCTAACCTTTATGATGAACGAACTATGATAGTCCATCACTAGTGTTTTCTCTCAAGTATTATTTTGACTCATAAAAATCTTATTAAATCGTGACAACCCTTAAGAATAGAAGTTATAACCTTCGTCACAAATTCTCTTAGCCTCATCACGTTGAGTTCCGCGAGAGTTCGACATTGGGTACGCATCTATACTATATGCTAATAAATATAGTTATACTTGCGAGGCTCGAGTATAATTAAATTTGATCCGTTTGACACCTTACGACGGATGTCCGGTCATACCTCAACCCCTAACTAATCATAGAATAGTCTAGAATATTTGTCATCTTTAACAAATAGGTCCTTAGAAACCATTAACAACCCTTATTATCTTACCCTAAAACATCATCGCCACACTTCATCGTAGTCGTCCACTCTGTCCTTGTTTCCATCGACATGGTCGTTCTTGTCGTCGTCCTCAGCTTCCTAGTCTCCTTTAAATTACGTCATCCCCACCCATTTTCCTTCCCATACAACCTCCTCTCTCACTCATCTTCTCTATTTCGCCTCTCTCCAAAGGGGTTTTGAAGTTACTTTACTTCTCAATTTTGACAACAATGACAAAACCACCACTGGAGATGGTGTGTTACGTTAACGCCAGGAGCTAGAGCTAATAGTATTTTTCTCTGTATTGGAGGCTCAGTGACGAGTTTGTGTGTGGTTGTCGGAACTGTGAAAAACGGAGGGGAGAGATTTTTGAGGTTTCTCAATTCCAGGGATTAGTTCGTTAAAGATGACTAACATTCTGGATTGTTGTGTAATTAGTTAGTGACTTGTGTGAAAGAAAAATCTTGAGAGAATGAAGGATTTCAAAATAATGAAAATTTAAGGACCTTAGAAAATGTCAGGTTAGGGTATAATAGACTGATCAAATGTGAAACGTTAGATGTATAATTGACAAAAAAAAAATAATATATAATTGAAAATGACCTCATATATTGACATACCATAGGATTTTTTCCATTAATTAAAGAAGGGGACATATTTCGAAACATTGGTAATTATTAATTAATCAAAGAGTGGCACAAATTTCTAAACATTCACAATTAATTACCTTTTTGTGAATATTGAATAATTAAAAACTATCTTTACTTCACGCCAAAAAAGAAAAACTACCTTTACTTTTTACTCCCTTCGTCTCAAAATATCTGTTTTGTTGAAGAATTTTTTTTTAAAATATCTTATGTTTTACAAAATGAAGAGAGTATTAATAACATTTTTATCATTCTATCCCTATTAAAAGCCAAAACTATTGAATTAGTAAGAATAACTAAGAGTAATCTAATAAGTACAATTTAAAGTCCCAAGAAGTCATCTAGAATCCTCGTACGGCCTGACCAAAAAAATCCTCGTACGGCCACGTGTGTAGCTTAAATACTGTTGGAATTATTAATATTTTGCGGTGATGTATCTGGTCATTTTTCTGTACAGAGTTCATTATTGCTATATAGGTAGAGTAATTAGCTATTGTTTGTATTTGCTAGTTAGTCCCTTCTATTAGTTGTAGATTAGTTTCTAGTTTTCGTTATTTCTTTTTGCTCCCTATTTGGAGTTGTATATAATTTTTGGGTCTTTTAATAAGACTGACCTTTTCCCAAATATATTTTTAAATTGTTACATAGTTAGGTCTATCCAAAAATATATTTGAGGACAAGTCAATTTTATTATGGAAGTGAATCATCTTCATTTTCACTCTCTACATTTTTTTGTAAATTTTAGAGATAGAGGAAGAAGTAAAGAGAGAGAAAGTGAGTCTCACAAAATATTAAATATGTGAGACTCACACTCTAAAATACACATAAAATGTAGAGGATTTAGATCCATTTTAATATTTTATTATCAGATTCAAAAGTTTATATACAACTTCTTCCTTTGAAATTATTTGGGTTTATATATGTTTCTTTTAATTTTTCACATATATTAGTTTTATTGAGGGTAGGTCTATAATGCAAATATTGTTGGATATTGTTACAAAATATTAAATTTATTAAATGTAATTTTCAAAGCAAAGAGCCGTTGGAATAGGGATGTGCAAACATATAGTGATATAATGCTAATGAAGGCATATGAATGTAATTAAATGGTGTGTTATAAGGATGTCAATTGGAGTGATTTTAAGGGAATTAAAAGCCAAGATAATTACATAATAAAACCAATTGAGTGGTGGCCAACGACTAGAATATGTGGAGGTATATATATATATATATATATATATATGAACCAACATATTATTGGATAGTAGAGTGAGACATGTGGTGATGCTAGAGATTCATGGGATAGAAAGAAAATGAAAATTGGGAAAAGTCTTAAAACACTTATATTTAAAATATTTGGATAGAGAAAATGTGTGGGAGTGAGAGTCCTATCTATCACCTTAGTGTAGAGGTGATAAATCAAACATGCGACTACTGGGCTGTTGTATCCTGGAGATAACGCATCTGTGTATCCACTGCACCGGGTGATATGATTAAATCAACTCGTGGGAGGCGTGAATTACCTTGAAGAAATCAATTATATACCTATAATATATAGCTAAATCCAATTGTTTCATAAATAATCAACTGATACGCTATTGAAAAAAAATTAATTTTATTTTTCAATGTAACGCAACTAAATTCTTAGTCACCATTATTCTTTAAAAATAGTCAATTATTTTTTAATCACAATTCTTATCACAAAAATAATATTTTGGACAATATTATAATTTTAGATATTTTGATGGGCCAAAGTTCTCCAAATAATAAGATTACCATTTCAACAAGTTACCTCCTCATGATTTAATATCATTGGATCACAGTAATTGCTATAATTATGTCATACCCATTACCTTTTTTTGATACACAATAATACTAAATTAGAAACAAGCAAAATGAACATACAATTTATCCCTAACCATAGCATTTGAAAACAGTCCCTCACCCCCCAAATTGATCCCACATTTGAGTCTTGAAGCTTGATGTACTGCCGCGGAAAAAGAGCCCAAGATGACTAGAAATCGTCATAATATTCTCTGCCAAAGAACCCTCCTCCAAATTTCCACCCTTGTGACCGAAAACTTGATTGAAATGATAATTTTGGAAAGGCCAAAAGCAAACTTGGTTGAAATTAGATCCAAACCTTAAAACCAAGTTAAACCAACCCTTATTGAAAGCTATCTTATTCAAGGTATTATATATCGGATATTAATTGTAAAAATCTCTCACAGTAGAGATTCATACCTAAATTATTAGGTTGTGGAAAACTAACCCTTTTGCTAACCGTCATTCATTTAAATTTTTCCTTTGATTTTAATATTTTTGATATATAATGTATAGTATCATAAACACTAACGGAGAGTTTGTTATACGAATTGCTTTTTCAATCCTAAGAATGTGGTGCTCAAGAATATGATTCTCAGTATTATAAAAGAATTTTTTTTCGATGAACTAAAACATTCTTGGGATTATTAATGATATTCTTAAAAATGTTGCATTCTTGTGTTTGGTTCAATTTTAATAATCCTAAAGATATTCAATACATTGTCAAATATGCCATTGATTTTTCTTCCTATGCATAAATTTATTTTTTAAAAAGTTATACTTTGTCTCTAGATGATTTTAAAAAATTTTAACATAAGTACGTATAATATAAATAACAATAACAATGTCCTTGAAAATTATTAATTTAAAATATAATTGTTATAATTCTCAAAATAATAAAATACTCTAAAACAATTGTCTTTTTTTTTTTATAAATAAACAAAGGTAAAACCGTAAAAGTATTCTTGGATCCTTAAAGTATGAAGTCATTTTCAATTATACTCCGAAAGTGTTTTTTGGATCTATTGTACTATAAATGTTTCACATTTAAGTCAATTGTACCCCAATGTTTCATATTTGAGTCAATTGCACCCCAAAAATTGAGGGTATAATTTACACAAAAAAAAAATGGGAATACAATAGACCTAACACTTCGGAGTATAATTGAAACTAACCTCATACTTTATGGATACTGAAGGATTTCGGATCCCCAATAACCCAAACCCAAATCATAATTTTAAATCCAGGAAAGTATTAAAACAAATTGCGGAATTTACTAACCTGGACGTCATCGCTAATATTCTAGATCTTGCTAGTGGCTCTGCTCCACCAAGACTGATCTCCAAACGTTGATCTCCTCGTCACGAACTCCACCAAACGATGAGACTCTACCTACTAGAGGTAGAGCCATATTTCCACGACTGATTGCGGAAGAAGAACTCAAAGAGAGAGAAATATTACTATGTGGGTTCTCTCAATATGAGAGTCCCCTTTCCAACAAGAGTGTAGAGCCTTAGTGGTCTCAAACCTCTCTTGCCTAGCCTGCTGCTGGAACATTTCCTTCAGATGTGTGACCATCTCGAAAGCCCCCATGTTCTCCAAGTTCTTTTGCAACTCGGGAACCATAGTGGCTAGCATCAGGCAAGCAACGTCCACAGAGTCACTGATGTGCTTCTCATAAGCATCTCTTTGACCTCTTGGAGCGTTGTTGGCAGGCTGCGCAGGGATGGGGTTTTCCAAGACATATAACTTCCTTTCCTGGGTGAGAACAATTCTCACATTTCGAAACCAGTCAAGGAAATTTGTCCCAGTCAACTTATCCTTCTCAAGGATAGATCGTAGTGATAACGTTGAACTATTGTTTGCCATTTGATTCTACAATTAAGGTATGAAAGTTAATTAGCAAAAATATATATCCACCATTTTATAAAACCCAGCAAAATTATTATTAGTGGCTAAGATCCATATTTCACCAAAGTTTACCGTCGCGGAGGCGATCATGCACCCTTAGGTTATTTAGGTAGGTAACTCTTTACCAATCACATCTCATGTGACTCTTAGATCTTTATGGGACTGTATCATCGTATGATACTTATTATGGCATGTTTATCCCATCTAATGCCTTGAGGTCCAAATCCGATTTGATAACCCCATTAAGTCACACAATAAAACTCGTGAATGGTCAGGCTCAAAACAACGAGGCCGAAGCCCAACCCTATATCATCAAGACCCACTGAACACGTGTCGCGGAGGCGATCACCGCATCCAACAAACCAAGATTTCAATAAGGCATTGCGTTAAATCTTCCATTCACCCGTGTCTCCTCAAGGTCAAAGTAGATACGTGTAGCGGAGGCTATCACTGCTCCACAATGTACAAGATTTTAACAGGGTGTTTTATTGATGGCATTAAAACTTAAGATTTTCAAAAGGGTTCAATTTTAAGGTTCCATTTTGGTTCAATTTTAAATCCAATTTTAAAATTAAACGAGTGTGCCAAGTGTTTATCGCCATGTATATATACATATAAACACATACACGGATTTTGTATCTCATACAAAATCCTACGCTCGTATGATATACGTAATTGTGCGTGAAAATAAAACATAGCATGTTAAAATCACACCCCTAAACATACATCTAGCGCAAATTGCATCTCATACAAAATACTAAATGCATAAATATAACCGTGTTTAGATATGACCCATCTACCCTAAATTCCCTCAAGCCAATGAGAGAACTTTTCTAAAAGAAAAATAAAATTACATTGGGAAAGCCTCATTTACATTGAGGTGAAAAATAAAATAAAATTACATTCAGAAATTTAGGGAGACGACACGCAGGCCGTATTTACCAAAAATACCTAGAGCCATATCCAACACCATACCCATACATGAACAATTCATATATTTAAAATACATACACGGCTATCGTACAACAACACAAGAAAAACGATTTTAATTGTGGTTCAATTAGGGTTTGTGCAATTTAACATGCCTTCTTGAAATCAAGTCTTGCACCAATAATTAAAATTCAAGAATCAAATTCAAGAATTCGAATTATTGGCCCAAAATTAATAAATTCTCAATTTAAAATTTCGACCACCCTATAATATTATAATCAAAACAATTTTAATTAAAATATACATAGGGTTCGACCAAGACCCAAATGTTCAAAAAAATTCTTAAATCAATCCAATTGATTTTCCTATGCATCAAATACATAAACTTGCACCAATCTTTTGGATTAGGTTCGAAAAACATGTGGTGGATTTTCGCAAAAACTTTAAGCATACGATTGAAAACTGTAAACACCCAACATACTGTTGGAGATTGTGCCCTAGGGCCAATCATTTTATAGATATGTTGTGAACATATCAATTAATTTATGGAGATAAATTAATGGTTATCATATTATTAGCATGTTTACTATGATAACAGTCCGTGATTAATTATGAGATAATTAATCTAAATCTATCCCTGGTCGCTCATTCAAGTGGGAACTTGAAATGAACTAAGACCAGCATGACCTCNAATATTGGCATGAGGGTGGCGCCTCTTTTAGCATTTTAAGGTTAATAAAATTTTTTTATTAATCTAAATAATAATTTGAATTCAAGTCGATTTTCTTTGGCAAGTCGATTTTCTTCCTTGTTGAGAGAGAAAATTCGCCACCCACCTTCCTAGAGAGAGAAGTCGATTTTCTTCTAAGGAGTTAGAGAGAAATTCGAAGTTGTGGGTTCCTAGGGTTTTTGAGAGAAGAAGAACAAAAGGAGTTTTGTTGCTGTCTTCTGCTCTATTGTGCCACCTAGCCTGAATTCAGAGAAGGAGTTCTTGAGTTCAACAACTGTAGATTCAATCCCTGGTTTCTTTGGAGAAAGAAACAAGAAGGCTAGCACCTTGTGTTCGGGAAACTGTTCGTGTGGATTACCGGTAGAGGAAGGACGTGGAAACGGACTTCTCAGACTCGCCAAGTTTAACCATCCGATTGAAAGCTTGAGGTATAACACTTTTCGTATCTGGTTTTAAATTCAACTAGCGGATCTCAGGGTGAGAAATTCCTGGGGAGCGCAAGTTTTTTTTGTTTATACTTTTTGCTTCCGCTGCGTGTTTTCCCCGGATTTCCCAACAACTCCAACTTCAACTTCTTTAAATGAGTATATACGACTTTCAATTTTATTATTGATTCATGAATCATAATAATAAGAAATTTTTTTTATCAAAATTCAATATAAAAGAATTGAAAGATAAAAAAATTGTAGAGTCAAATATATTTTTTCTTTAACTTTATTTTTTTCAAATTAGAAAGGGTCAGCTCGCAACAACCCAATCTACTGTTGTTTGGTTTAGTTTGAAATTGGTTTGAGTTGAAATATTTTTTTTTTCACAAAACCTAATCCAAGCCAACCCGCCCTAAAACAATTACAGCCCAAACCAACCTGTACTAAACTCAACCGAACCTACTCCACGAACAATCCTACAGATGCAGACTCTTAGAAATTTTAATATAAATGATTTTTTATTAATATAAAACTTATTCTCATTAATTTTTTATACTAAAAATATATCATAAATAAAAATGTATTATTAAAATATTTCAAAATATATAAATATTTAATTTTCATTTTATAATTTAACATTTTCTCAACATATAAAGTTTTAAATTATTATTATATATAAAAATAAATATTTATTATTACAAATAAAATATTACCATATTCAAACCCACATACCCGAATCTAAAATTACTGAAATTAAACTCAAACTCATATATGCTTATTTTATTATTCCACACATCACACACCCACAACTCCTTAATTCACGGAGAAATTATTAGATAAATAGTTTAGAATACGCAAATAAAATAAGCACGTATCCACATTGAAGAAGATCATTGATATCCATTCAAAACATTGAAGAAGTCATAAACTAATCCCACAAATTATGAAACAAAAAGTATACAAAATTTGAAAAAGAATCTCATTTTGAACTTCTTTTTGGTAATAACTAATTTTGAAATTCAAATACTAATTAAATGTACAAATATTCCATATATTTAGTAAAACAATTTGTTATTCAAATATGTATATATTCTATTTACCTTCAAATATATAAAACTTAATAATTTGTTGTTCAAATAAATGAGCATGGAATGCCTGAGTTTAAGACTTTAAAGATTCCTCTTCTTGTTGCGTGAAGTTTTTTCTGTAGATAAAGTGTCAATACTTAGTTTTATTTAAAACAATTGTGATATTTTTTTTTCTTATTATCAACCATTTTTTCTTACATGTATATAACAATTATGTAAGCATCAAGATTTTGCTATTTCAATATCATTGTAGAGCTAACTAAATCCAATATTGATTTTGATTCGGAAAACTATATATTCAACATGTATTTATTTATTTTTTACTTTAATTTCCTTGCCTTATGAACACAACTAACAGCCAATATTTTATTTTTTTAACATAATCTTCATAATTTATCCCCTCTTTGTATTCCATTTTTATTGATCCAGGGGATTTTTATATTGCTCTAGTTTCTATATTCATAAGCTGTGAAGAATATAATGTTATAAAAGCATTAAAGTTGAATATATGATTTGGTTACCCAATTATTAGACTATATATATTTTGCTTCAAAAGGAAAATTTTGGCCATACAAGTTTATTTATATTATGACTAAAACACTATTTTAATCCTTCACTTATAGTCATTTTTTTCACTTGGTCCTTCAAAGATTTATTTTCTCATTTTTTTTCCTCTTCTAGATAATAAATTGATATATAATTTATAGTTTATTCCACAAGCTCACAAAGTGTCAAATTTTGTCTTCCAGGGTACCAAAGTGAATTCGATCTTAACCACATATTACCAAAGTGCATTTTACCCTAATATTTATGCTTCATAAGATGCGAATAATAGGTTGGGGAAAGTGTACGTACACGAGTCATGGGGCCATGAGAGGGGCTTTTGTGATTTGGTGTGATTGGTGCCATGCACGTTCACAGAGAAAGAACATGTGCCTATGGCGTGAAAGGTTGTTGAGGAAACAAGCTATGAAAATTGTTTTAAGAATATATATATATATGGAGACCAAAAATATGTAACTAAATGTCGTTTAATAATGGGTTGATTGTCAACTATTTGGGTTGATTTTTTCTTCAGAAAATTAATTTAAGGAAGAAAAAGTTTTTTTTTTCTTCATTATAGGTGACATTTATTTATTTCTAATATAAATACGTGCTTAGAAATTTTATATTAACTCTTTAAGAAAGTCTTTTTATCTACTTAATTGAAAATTAAAACTATTAAAAAATTAAGTCAAATAACGTCACCGAAATAGGATTGCAATTTAATTGAATAATTATGAAAATATGTAAGATGAATATAAAACAAATGAAAACTTTAAAGCTAATATGAAATCTATTTGATACGTACATTTTGAGACTAATTTAAAATTTTAACCTTATAAAATACTATTATATGATATGGGAAACTCAATATATAAATATATATATCGTGTCAAAGTGACGTACACATTTAGTTCATGATAAAAGAAAACTTGAATATTTTTAAAGTGAAATTTTATCCCCAAAATATTATATAAGTTAAAAGATGTTAATTATCTACATAAGTAATTTATTTGAATAATTATATATAATGATCTTAAAAAAGGAAAATTATAGATTAGATACTCGTGGTATGCCCAATTCTTATATTGGTGTTGTGTGGTTTTTCTATTTCACTTAGGGACCTCAGCTTCATCGTTTAGGGAACTAGTGGTTTTGCTCCATCAATTTTCACAGAAAATGCAAACGTGATGCTAAAATGATTTAGTAAAATATAGAATTTTGGTCCACAAATTATCAATTAAGTTTCATTTTGGTCCTAAAACTTTTTTTTGTTTTATTTTGATCCTTAAACTTTCACATTTGTTCCACTTTTGTCCCAAAAATGTAATTTCATATGATCTATGCCGTTGTTTCTCCCTAAATATAAGGGTGATCACAAGCCGGATTTTGGTCGGACTTGAGACCTGGGCCACTTTATTTTTAATATTTTTAATCTAACCCATTTATTTATTTTATGTATTTTTTAACTAGTATATATTGATAAAAAAATTAATTATAAATGAGTTTAATAATTTTTATATTAATAAAATTATTTAATTTAATTTATTTGTTAAAAGAATATTAATTTAATTGAGATTAAGTTTATATTTTATGTAATTTTTTACAATTAATAAAAATAATAATACATATGCATTTTCTACCATAAAAATAATATTTTTTAAAAGAAATATATATATATATATATATATATATAATAAACCAAATTAAAAAATGACTATACCTTGGGTCGGGCCCCAGTTTAGAAGTTCTAGGCTCGAGAGTCGGCCCGGAGTGCCCGTGTTTTGTTCACTCCTACCCACATACATAATAATAAGCGAGTTTGCAAAAAATAAAAGGAGAAAAATTTTCATTCTTAATTAATCACAAATTGGAGATACATTGGTGATTGATTTTTATCTCTAATTTATGACTAACAATAACGATAAAAGTTCTAATAAAATCACATACCGTAGACTAAAACGTAACAAATGATAAAGTATGAGAACAAAAAAGAAACCAAAATAAATTTTTAAGATCAAAATGAAACTCACCCCATAGTTTGAGAACCAAAAGTGAGATTTTAACTTTGGTGGAATCTGACAGCTAAGAGATGCAAGATAAATTAACGACTAAGATGCAATAGAAATCTACGACTGAGATACATTGAAAATCCATAACTAAAATTGTGTCATATCAACATTTTTCATTAGAATTGACGAAATAAAATCTTAAATATATAGCGTAACTGCTTAACGACGAGAAACTTAAGTTATTATGTGAAATTAAAAAACTATACAACACTAATATGAAAATCAGAGATACCATGAGTATCTAATTTGTAATGTACCCTTTAATAAATGATGAAATTACACAAACACAACATGAGCTTTAAATCTAGTGTACAAAATACCTCTTGTTTAAAATTATACAAAGAGTAATTTGAAGCAACTAACTCCCTTCCCTCAGCATTCCATCCATTTTGCTGTTAGGTTTCACACTTTCACCTAATTTTACTAATATCTAAAAAACCCACCAAACCTCCTAGAAACCCAACCCACCCCATTTTTTCATGTGACCTTGTTGATCGAGAAGCATAGGCCAGAGAGGCCTCGTGAGAGAACATAGTACATATATAGGACAATAATTGTGAAGACATGAAATGGTGAAATTGATGAATCGTCGGCAGAGTGAGACTTTTTGTCTTTTTGAACAAATCTAATCACAAGATCTAAATAAAACGGTGGGGCTTACGTCATGTTTTGAGGAGTGTAAGCTGTGGGCGGCATTACAAAAATAACTTCCAGCACTAAAAAAATAAATAGGTCAAACTGTAAATTTGGTCCCATATCTTTTGCTGAGCTTTCAATTTGGTCTTATATCTTTTTTTGTTACATTTTTGTCCCATATCTTTCCAAAATATCCCAGTTTGTTTGGTCCATCATCATTTTGGTCTTACATCTTTTGATCAAGTTGCACAATTAGTCCCATGTCTTTGTAAAATGATCAACCATTAGTTGATCTATTATTTTGTAACGATATAAGACCACTTTTGCACTTGACCCAAAGATATAGGACCAATTATGCAATTGACCCAAAGATATGGGACCAAATCTGCAATAAAAAAATATATGAGATCAAAATGGGAACTGACCCTAAGATATATGACTAAAAGTGCAAAAAAAAAGATATAGGATCAAATCGAGAATTGAGCAAAATATGTGGAACCAAATTTACATTGTGACCGGATAAATAAATGGTGTCATAATTATTTATTATTATTGTTATTATTATTATTATTATTATTATAATATTATGAATAACAAATAGCATCACATCGTGGAATATCTGTACTGAATATGCCATAATATAATAAGGCTTAAGTACACTTTTGGTTCCATAACTTTGGTAAAGGTTTCAATTTGGTCCTATAACTTTTTTTGTTGCAATTTTGGTCCCATAACTTTGGCAAAGGTTTCAATTTGGTCCCATAACTTTTTTTGTCGCAATTTTGGTCCCATAACCTTTGAAAACGTCTCACCGTTGGTCCTAATACTGATTTCTATCCATTATCTACCGCTAAAGATGATCTGACATACTGAGTTGGATNTTATATTCCCAAATATTCAAATTGGTCTTAAATTTGACAAAATATTTCATTTCAGTCCCAAACTATTGAATATATATGGTCATAATTTTATCGTTTTAAGTTCGAATATGATGAGTTCGGAGCTACATATTTTTCTCAAATAGTACTTTCTAGATCCAACTGTGATCGTCAGCAAATGAGATCAAATCGTTCTTGAAATTAAAGTAGTAGACTGCTCGTTTCACGATCAAACAAGCAATATTGATCATATTTATCTCATTTCAAGTTCTAATGTAACGGATTCAGAACTACGAGTTACTCTTAATAAGTCCTTTGAACTTGAAATGAGAGATGAGAGAAATATGACCAAATTTAATTGTTTGAGACCAAAAAAAAATTGTCATATTTAGGACCAATTTGAACATTTTAAAACATAAAGGATCAAAATGAACATTAGGGCATACATTTAATACTAAAATAATCGCTTGACCTTATTTTTATTCATTAGAATAAATAATTATTAATAATTAAATAATTATGAATAAAACTTACATTTTCTTAATCGTTTATATTTTTATTCATTACAGTAAATAATTATCAATTTTTTTTTCCTTTTTTTTTGGGTACACATTTTGTTTCCTTTTTTGTAGAAACAGCGTTACCCCTATCATCATTCATTAGTTCTTTTTCTTTTTTCTTTTCTTTGAGTGAAATTTATGAAATATGAACACTAACACGGATACAGATATGATAACAGATTGACACTCTAAAATCTTAAAATTACTTGATATGACATAACATATATTTATATACAAATTATGAAAAATCTATAAATTTTGCTGAAAGCTTTAATAATTATAATATATATTCATTATATATGTCATATGTGTTATTTTGTTTTTATTGTTTATCATGTTAAAATCGTAAAAAATTAATTTTATATTCTTAAACTTATGAATATATATGATATGGATGTTGCCCGTGTTCGACACGACAACATATCCTCAAATGAAGTGTCCATACTTCAATTGGTCTCATATTTTTTGAAAATAATCAACCATTAATTAATTTTTTTGTAAAGATATGAGACCATTTCTGCACCTGACCTAAAAATATAGGACCAATTCTGCAATTGACCCAAAAATAAGGGACTAAATTTGCAACAAAAAAAGATATGTGACCAAATTGGGAACTGACCCAAAAATATGAGACTAAAAGTGTAACAAAAAAAGTTATGGGACCAAACTAAAAATTGAGCAAAAGATATAGTACCAAATTTTTATTTTAACAAAAAAATAAATGGTGTCATAATTATTTATTATTATATTTTGAATAACAAATAGCATCACATCTCGGAATATCTGTATAGAATATGCCATAATATAATAAAAATAAATAAATTTTCCATTTGTTTAATATATAATATTAATGATTATTCATTTTTATTTAAGGATTAAAGGGTTATTTTGATCCTAAATGTATGTCTTAATGTTTATTTTGATTATTTATCTTTCAAGATATTCAAATTGGTCCTAAATATTGACAAACTGTTTCATTTTAGTCCAAAATTATTGAATATGGTCATACTTCTATGTTCCAAGTTTGAATATGATGAGATCAGAGTTGCGTATTGTTCTCAAATAGTACATTCTCTATCCAATTGAGATCGTCATCAAATGAGATCTCGGTCTTGAAAGTAGTAGACAGTTCGTTTCACGGTCAAACAAGTAACATTGATCATATTTCTCTCATTTCAAGTTCAAATGTGACGAATTTAGATGTACAAGTTACTCTTAACAAGTCATTTGAACTTGAAATGAGAGATGAGAGAAATATGACCAAATCAAATTGCTTGAGACCAAAATAAAACACTTCTCCATATTTAGGACCAATTTGAACATTTTGAAACATAAAGAACCAAAATAAACGTTAGGACATACATTTAGAACCAAAATGATCCCTTAACCTTATTTTTATATTTGCTCAACATATTGGAAAAAGGAATAATTATGAAATAAATTATTCAATTTTCATTAAAAAATTATTTTCACTCATTACAATAAATAATTGTTAATGATTAAATAATTATGAATAAAACTTAAATTTTCTTAATCGTTTTTATTTTTATTCATTACAATAAATAATTATTAATTTTGTTTCTTGTTTTAGAAACAAAGTTTACTCATTATTGATTACTTCTTTTTCATTTTCCTTTTCTGGTGAAACACATAAATTTATTGAGGTTTGGATTCTCTAGAGTTCCTTTCTTTAGAGTTCTTATGAAGTTTAAGAGGGAAAGAAAGAAGTAGAGAGAGAAAATATGAAATTCCTAAAATAAAAATATGAAAAACATGTACGATGAAATGCATCCAGCTATCTATTTCCTAGTCTCACCATTATGTTATTCAACAACTTACAAATTTGTAGTAGGAATAGATGACTGTCAAAACCTGCTTCAATTATTTATTTGGTCCCAAAGATTAAATAAAACTGAACTTACGCTGATACGAAAAAGAATCACGTGGAAGACGAGGAGGCTAGAGAATGTTGTCAATCAGTCAAATTCATATCATATATCTTTTCAACAAACACTTCGGTTTTAATTTCACACAAGCTAATACGTAACTCACGTAAATCACAAGAGTAGTGTCCTCTATTCCCTCTACCTCTCTCTATATATACAATGCATGAATATAATGCAAAACATAAAATAATCCACACATAAACATAATAAACATACGTTAAAAAAATCCATCTATTCATCATGAATCCTCTAGATCCAGAAGAATTCAAGAGACAAGGCTACAAGATCATAGATTTCCTCACTGATTACTATCGTAACCTCCCTAACTACCCTATCTCAAGCCAATCTCAACCTGGCTATCTCCGAAATCTCCTTCCTTCTTCTCCTCCTAACAAACCTGAATCCATTGAATCCATTCTAAACGACGTCGTACGTGCCATCATACCAGGACTCACCCATTGGCAAAGCCCTAATTACTATGCCTACTTCCCCAGTAGCACCAGTAATGCCGCCTTCCTCGGCGAGGCCCTCGCCACCGGCTTCGCTGTCGTCGGCTTCAACTGGGCAGCCTCTCCGGCCGCCACCGAGCTCGAAAGCCTCGTCATGGATTGGCTCGCTCACGCGCTTAAACTCCCACGCGCCTTTCATTTCAATAGTAATATTGGTGGTGGTGGTGTGATATTAGGGACAACATGTGAAGCCATTTTATGCACTCTTGTGGCTGCTAGAGACCAAACTTTGACCCGAATTGGCTCAAACGACATAGGGAAGCTTGTCGTTTATGGCTCTGACCAAACTCATTGTGCTCTCGAGAAAGCTACTCAGATCGCGGGATTTCGTCCTGAGAATTTCAGGGCCATCAAAACGACAGCGTTTAACTCGTACGCTTTGTCACCTGATTCTCTTCTTTCAACCATAGTTTCTGACATCGAAAATGGTTTGGTCCCCTGTTTTCTATGCGTGACCGTTGGAACGACCACAACGTCTGCCGTTGATCCCGTGGGCCCACTTGCTGACGTGGCGAAAAGATACAAAATCTGGGTCCACGTGGACGCAGCTTACGCGGGAGCCATATGTATATGCCCAGAGTTTAGGCATTTCATAGATGGAGTCGAAACGGCAGATTCGTTTAGCTTCAATGCACACAAATGGTTTTTAACAAACTTAACATGTTGTTGCTTATGGGTTAAACGCTCGTCGTTTCTCACAAACTCTCTCTCTACAAATCCTCATTATTTGAGAAACAAGGCTACGGAGTCAAGCCAAGTGATTGACTACAAAGACTGGCAAATACCATTGAGCAGGAAGTTCCGTTCACTGAAGCTATGGTTCGTTCTCCGAAGCTACGGTTTGGACAACATCCGAAGCTTCTTAAGACGCCACGTGGAAATGGCGAAGAATTTCGAGAATCTCGTGAGATCGGACGAGAGGTTCGAGATTGTGGTGCCGAGGAATTTCTCGTTGGTTTGCTTTAGGATTTCGCCGGCAGCCATTATTATTGGAAACAAAAAAAGTAATGTGGTGTATAATGGTAATGGTAATGGTATTGGTAATGGTAATTGTAATGGGTATGCGAAAAATGGTAAGATAAATAATGAAGAAGAAGATAGTGAATGGTTGGGATATGTGAATGAGGTGAATAAAAAGGTGTTGGATGCGATTAATGGGACAGGAAAAGTGTTCATGACTCATGGGGTAGTGGGAGGGGCTTTTGTGCTTCGATGTGCGATTGGTGCAACGTTGACAGAGGAAGTGCATGTGGATGTGGCGTGGAAGGTGGTTCAAGAACAAGCTATGGAAATTCTTGGTCGTTTCTAAGCCATGCAAGTAAGCTATCGTGGAGTTGCAGTATATTTGCAATTCCTCCCTGTTACTTTTCTTTGAATTTTTTTATTTTAATTTCTCCTAGCTAAATAAACCCAAATCTGGCACGATCCGGAAGTGGATTCTCTACATTTTTATTCTTTGCATTTTTCATGCATTTTAGAGAGATATAGGAAGAGGTAAAGAGAGAAGATGTGGGTCCCACATACTTATTATTTTGTGGGGCCCATACTTTCTCTCTCTCTACATCTTCCTATATCTCTCTAAAATGCACAAGAAATGCAGAGAGGACGATGCAGAGGATCCAGGTCCGGTACAATCCCCCTTGTTCAGTGGTGGTTTTGTCAGATCTGGTTGTGTCCCCATTCAGCGGTTTTGTCCTGGTGAAGGTTTCTTTTCCCTTTTAGATATGGTTCAGTCCCCTTTGGTGGTTGTTTTTGGAACCTCACAACTAGTTCCCTTTTTATTATCAAATATATGGCAAAATCAATGGCATCTACATTTGTAAATGTGACTTCTTTTCTGTTAAAGAGTAAATATAGTGCAACTCCACGATTGCAAGTAAGCTAATGGCATCTACATTTGGCGACTTTTTCATCCTCAAGATATGTTCCATATAAGATTAGTTTATGTGTTCATTTTGTCCCTTAGTTCAACCATGTTTACGATTTATTTTTCCTCTATTTTATTAGTTTGGAAGTTTCTGAACGATTGTAAGTGTTATTTGGTTTGCAATAATATATTTTAGCTTGATGCTTATATAATAATAAAAAAAGGGGCTCTTTTGGCTCACCAGTAAGGCCAGTATGGTTTTAGTATGCTATTGGATTATATTGGAGAGATATTCATAATGGAATTAAATGATAAAATACTATTTAGGTAATTTAAAGGTTAATGGAGACAATGAGATGTGAAATTTTTTGAAAAAATATGTAATGATTGTCATTGATCGAAATAATTTTATAGATATTATAAGATTGTATGGGGACAAAATGGCAATTATTAATGGAATGAGATAGATGTCAAAATTAATGTGTCTAGATTGTTCTGCTATTTTCCTAAATTGTTTAGGACTGATTTGAAATCATTTCTGTATATTCGAGATTGTTTTATATTTCTTTAGACTTTTTAGGACTATTTTGCAATTAACCTCTACTTGTTCGGGCCTTTTTGCATTCTTTACCTTTTTGCGTTAATAAAGAAAAACAGAACTCAAAAAGGAATGAATGAGACTTTTGAGATGCCCATCCGAATTTAGCTTCAAGAATTTAGAGATTTGATGCTAATTCAAAGTGGCCCTTAATTATTACAATGTTCGCCACGGAGCTCGCCGCCGTGCTCCTCCGGACACCAAACCTAAACCTCCTGATCTTCGGCCTCACTCACGCGAACAGGGAAGCTCTTGCCGTCGAGCAAAAAGACGACGTTGGGTGTGCCGATAGATGGAGGTGGTTCGGAGTCGATCGCGTTGGGAAGGAAAGAAGGGTTTGGATGAAGAAGATGTTGAGGAAGAAGAAGAAGATTGAAAGGTTTGGACTTTGGGTGAAGAAGATGAAAGACGAAGAGGAAGAAGAATGCGAAGAGGAAGAAGATGAAAGACGAAGAGGAAGAAGAACACAAAATAAATCAGAGAGAGAGGGAATCAGAGAGAGAGAGAGAGAGAGGGGGAATCAGAGAGAGAGAGAGAGAGATTTATTTTGTGTTTTTGGGTAAATTCACTTAAAATCTTAATTTACTTCATTTTCTTATGTTTTGATCCTATTATAAAAAGAAAAGGACCTTAATATAAGAAAATAAAACTTTTGGGGATGAAAGTTTATTTTTCCTCTTTTTTTAACGGAAAAATGGATGGAAAACGTTAGAGGGACCAACTTTTTCAAGTTTTGCATAACTGGGGGACCAATATGGAACAAAAAATAACTGGGGGACCTATTTGAAACAAGGAGCATAACTGGGGGACCAAAATAGGACTTTGGCCAAAAAAAGATTAATTGAATGAGTTTCCATCTTTTGTTAGTTTCCTTTTAAAAAAAATAGTTTCCATCTTTGGATGTAAAATAATACCCAATAATTGATATTTTTTTTTTGCACAAATTTATGTTAATTGATTTATTTTTACTATGTATTTATTTAAGGATGATTAAAAGTTAATTTTAAAGTCATTTAATTTTTGTATAATTATTTTACGATATTTTTTTGGATAGGTGTTGTGGGGTGTCTAACACCTTCCCTACGACTCAAATGACTCCCGAATTCATCTTTGATCAGAGATCGATTTTCCCCTTACCCATCATTTTTCAAATATTTTTTCATAAAAATAGTTTTTCAAATTTTTCTCAAAAATTTGGTGGCAACTCGTTTTTTCAAAGTCATAAATGACATTTCGACCGGAATGTCGTGTGTGACAGTTTGACGACTCTACTAGGGATAGTTTGAGAAATAAGCTCAATACTAAAATAATTGTGTAAAAATTAAGTGGCCTTCACTTTTAATTTTAATCATAATTTTTTATCTATTTGTGATTTGTTTTGCAGGTATTGGGGAAGGGTAGATTTATGTTTGCCCTCATCACACACTTGCACTTAAAACACAATTTTCACACACGAGTGCGACCCTACACCTAGGCTTTCTCTCCCTAGGCTAGAAGAGATCCAAGGGAGGACTTTCTTGTGAGAGTTGAATTCTTCTAAGGTTGACCACCAAGATCTCGCATGGGTTGTTACCTATCATTTGGGTTGGATCAATGTGAGACTAATTCTCCATATGAGATAGTTCATGTGATGTGGTTCTCACTTTAAAAGGTGAGTGCTATTCAAGGACCTTTGACTTATAGGACCTAAACCTACCTTAACATTTGTTGTACACATAGTGGACTATATTAGACTACTTACCTTTATTAGAACGATCTATTGTCTCGAACCCTTAGAACCAGCTCAAATAAGACACATGAGGGCAGATAACCTGTGCATAACATGCATTATGCCCCAACGTTGTACAGACATATCTCCGGCAAACGAAGGTGGTACCTGTATTCTTGTAGGAAATCTATTTGTTCTCTCTTAAAAAATTTTTTTGCTACGGATAGGCAAATTTGTTCGTAAATAATTGTTTCTACTTTGATCTAATGATGCCAAAATTCTTCTTTTACGATAAGCGAGTTTTTCAAATGTTTTCCATAAAATAAAAGAGAGTTTGCATAAAAAAATTATAACTCAAAACAAGTTTTTTCTGAATGAGACACATCTATCAACAATGTCATGATCAAATAACAAGGGTTGTCGGCTATAATCCTTAGCCAATCCATTGCATTGGGGGCAAACTAGATAACACGAGATGTTTGTTTTTAAATAGTATTTGATTGTTGAATTAGAATTCTATCATTAAAATAAAATGAATGAGATTTATGCACTCAACATTTTTCATTAATAATTTTCGCTAACTGATCAGCCCAAAAGTGAACAAGTTATTTGGCCTTCTTTTAGTGTGTTTATAATAATAATATATTAGAATTAGACCAATTAATATGCTAAGGGCAACACTAAGGTATGGTGGAATAAAGTGGATAAAAAGAGTTAATTAGCATTTATTTATTGTACTTTATAAATAGGTGCTACTTAATGATTTATTCAGTGTTTTAGATATCCAAACAGGGCCAAACCAAGAGGGCAGCCGACCCAACATAGGTGAATCTCGCGGCGCACGTATCTGTTAGGAATATGACGTCAACAAGGGAAATCTTGCGGCGCAGATTAATCTGAAGAGAATATATTTTGCACGGCTACGATTCAAGATACGAAGATATAATCGAAATATCGCAGATATTTCGCTGCGCCTTCGTATTGGGCCGCCGGCGCAAGCAACGACCCTGAGGCGATTTTCTTCCCTTGACTTGCGGACCAAGCACACTACTCAACACTATAAATAGAGGTCGTCATTCCACGCTCAAAGCACTCAGTTCCAGCGCTCAACTCAATTAGTATAGTTTAGAATAGTTCTCTGCCTAGAGCATGAGTAACTAATTAGATAGATACTTGAGGAATTCCTCAAGGACGTGACTTGAGTTCACCATGATTCGTTGTAAAGTTCAGATGTTGGTGTTGCATTTATGAGGTATGATCAACTCCTTCAAAGGTAATTGTTGAAGTTGTTTATATATAAGTCGTAGATCATATTTTGTTAAAGTAATGAGACCTTGACATTCCCGGAGTTTGTCTCTCTCACGATTAATGAAGTAGCTCTTTAGGGTTTGCTAAAGAGTGGTTTACATATCTTATGTGCATAATTAGGATTATCATTGATATATATGTTTGTTTATTTTTCCGATGTGGCAATAATATAGATTGCCCCGAAGCGCTTTGGCAAATAGCTCATAAAACCAGTTTTGGATGAGTTACCTATCCTAATCTTGTATTCTCTCCATTGTTTGATTGATTTTGTTTAAGGTTTAAATACATTGTCTAACTTGGAAAAGTAAATGCACATTTATTATCTATTCTCTATAATGAACGAACTATGATAGTCCATCTCTAGGGTTTTCTCTCAAGTATTATTATTATTATTAGTATTAGTATTGTTCTTTGGCTCTAAAGATCTTATTAAGTCGTGACAACCCTCAAAGATAGAAGTTACAACCTTTGTCACAATTCTCTTAGCCTCATCACATTAAGTTCCGCGAGAGATCCGACCTTGGGTTAGCATCTATACTATATTTTAATAAATATAGTTATACTTGCAAGGCTCGAGTATAATTAAATTTGATTCACTTGACACCTTACGACGGGTGTCCGGTCATCAACTGTTCTTTTATTGAATTTATTTTCTCTTCTTGTGTCTTAGGAATTAGAATTCCAAAGATTCATGTCTCATACAGTGTTCATTCAAATAACTTGGTTAAACAATGTAATACTATGAATATGCATAATAGTGAGCTCTTTGTGAATAATTGGATGCTTCACATCACCTTTCAAATAAAATGCCATTAAAAGGCCAAAAAAAAAAACCTTATCACACAAAAAGCTCATTTCAATGTATGCTTGCACTTGCAATACCACAAGCGAAATTGTACCAATGATACAAGGCATTCTTGTTCTTCCCAATTATAATGATGATTTTTTACTAGTTACCCCTTTTGAGCCAGGAGTGTGTTTTTAAATTCCCAAAAACAATTTTTGTCTAGGGCAAGATAGATTTTCAACACCTTTATGTTAGAGAATTAAATGACAAAAGAAGATCAATTTTTTTTTCATCCATCTCATACAATCTTTCACCTTTGTTAAATACCTTTGGGTTGAAAACTTTTCAAATTTCCCAATAAAAATAAGGGTAAATTGTACTTTGGTACCCTGTGGTTTGACCCTATTTCACTTTGGTACCTTGTGGTTTGAAACCTGACACTTTGGTACCCTGAGGTATTCTCTATTAACACTTTGGTGTCCTTTGGAGCTATTTTTTAATTTTAAACATAACAAGTTTTTGCAAAAATTACATATTGACCCCAAAAAAATTTCACAAAATTACAAATAGATCCCTGGATACATATTATCTAGCGACTAAAATGAAAACGTTAAAAATATTTTGGGTTCAATATGTAATTTTTGCAAAATTTGTTATGGTTAAAATTACAAAATAGCTCCAAAGGGTACCAAAGTGTTAATGGCGAATACCACAAGGTACCAAAGTGCCAGATTTCAAACCACAGGGTACCAAATTGAAATAGGGTCAATGATAGGAATTGTGCCCTAGGGCCAATCCTTTTTGATGTATGTTATGAATATATGGATTAATTTATGGAGATAAATTAATGGTTTTCACATTATTAGCATGTTTACTGTGATTACGTCCATGATTAATTATATGATAATTAATCTAAATCTGTCCCTGATCGATTGTTTTCGTGGGAGCGAAAATGAACTAAGATCAGCATGACCTCAGTGCATAGGGATGCACGCACTAGATGCTGGAATGAGAGTCATGGTGCAACTACGTAAGGGGTTATGAGTTGCTGGACTGACCCGGAGAGTCCTGCATGGGTTTAGTCAT